>CH002899.1:442261-491904 GCA_000149265.1 Ciona savignyi | reverse complement strand
ATTCATAGATTAAGGAAGTATAAAGGTTACTAACCAAGTTTGCATGTTTTAAAGTTATATTCATTTATTTTAGTCTAAGACTGAGAGTTTGATTAGTTTTGGACAACAATTAAATATAAAATCCATTCTCAGATCGCGCTCATCAGAAGTAGAAGGAATCAGTTCCGCCACTCTCGCTGAGAACATCAAAAACCTGACGCACGCAGACTTTGAATCTGTGCTCAAAGATAAAATTGAACAAATTAATAGGTAAGCTGAACAAATTAATAGGTAGTCTTTCGTTATAAAATACTTTGAACAATATTTAAAAAAAAATAACTAGCAGTGTACACGAATCCACAATTACAACAAACTGTTTTAATAATTGTTATGTATTTATTTTAGACAACATGTTATATTAGAAAACGAGTATTTTTTATATTAGAATGGCAGAGATTTAGGGCTGAGTTGCAGAGCTAGCCGTAATTTCATTGTGGATGATGTTCATCCATAACTTTCACAAAATTACGGCCATTTCACAAAATTAGTTGCAGCTGTACAACCTCCATATAGTCCTCTACATATTAAATATCTAATCTATGAATATTTAATCTGTCCATCACATTGCAAGAGTATAATTTCTTATTTTTTTACCTAAAGCTGGTCACATAGAATCATTGTATTGCACAGCACCATTTACCATGGTACTCAGTTTCTAACCGACATCTTGGTTGGTAAATGGAAGTTTCTTTAATTTCTCGTTTTATTCTTTAGAACGATTCAAGATGAGGAGGACAAACAAAACGAGGAAGATAAAAAAGCAACAGGCGACATGTTTTCCGAGGAATTTACACCGTCTTTGACAATGAAAAGGGGAACTTCAATGGATACGAACGACCCAAGTTTACAGGTACCAGTATTTTCTAGTTTATAGATACCCTTGAGACAGTAACCACCAATGCATTTGCAGACTAAACAACTTGGATAAAAGTACCTTTCTGGACAATTCCACCAGAACACAAAAAAGTGCTCTAATTACCTTTATACAAGTGTGCTTGAATGTGGCATTATTTAGAAAATGACAATTAACCAACATAAGACATGACATATCTTTCCTGTTGAGTGTCATTATCTTTGTTAACACTTATTTTTAACTAAACTTATCTTATTAACATGTGGCTATGATTTTAAACACTTTTTCTAAACACCCCACAATTTTTTTAAAAATAAAGTGTCATGTAAGATAGAATGCAACTGGTTTAAAAGCAATTTATAAACCAACCCTAATTCATAACGATCCTGGTTATAAAATTAAACTTATTTGTTAAACTGAAGCTGAATCCTGATTTGTTTATATACCTATTTACTTCAAAATAAGTTTTACATTTTGCTTAAACCAGGTTTAAGATTTCAACTGAGGTTTTACATTTATTACTCAGGACAACTGGACTGATGCTGAGGGTTACTACAGAGTTAGCATTGGCGAGACACTCGACAAACGCTATCAGGTTTACGGATATACTGGCCAAGGTGTTTTTAGCAATGTGGTACGCGCTCGAGATACTGCCAGAGGAAACTCAGAAGTCGCCATTAAGATTATTCGTAAGAACGACCTGATGCATAAAACAGGTAAGATTTTAATGTGGTTAAATATCTTTGGGTTATTAATGCTTATGGCGTTGCAATTTTAGGTCTAAGAGAATTGGAATATCTCAAAAAGCTAAACGACATGGACAGAGAAGATAAGTACCACTGTCTGAGGCTGTATCGACAATTTCAACATAAAAGTCATCTCTGCCTCGTCTTTGAGTCATTGAACATGAATCTGCGTGAACTCTTAAAGAAGTACGGAGCCAATGTTGGACTGCACATGAAAGCTGTAAGAATAAGTCTGACATGTAGATTTTATTATAGATGTTTCTATGTGTGGTGCACTGTAGGCCAGGGGTGTGCAACTTTAGTGAAATATAGATTGAGGCTCAGAGTAATTCACACAGTTTTTTTAACCTTTAATTGCCAATATTGTCCAAGCAATTGACTATTTTAAAGTACTCATTATTTGTACAACTGCATTTTTCTTAAAATTTTCAAATGTTAGCACAAAGACAAATATGGTCAGCTTACATTACCATAAACTATTTTGAGGTTTGTCATGCGTGCATACATCCTGCTCTTTAGACTGTTTGGCCTTCGATAGGCTGTGGCCTTTGTACTCTGATTCATGTGAAAACAAAAATGATTTAAAAATGACTCAACTTAACTCGTTCAACAAGCTAAACTTTATTCAAAATTTACATTTTTTCAGTGTTTCTATATGCTGTCAGCATTTGGCTTGCATGGCTGTGTGCACACTCCTATTGTAGGTGATTTGCATAATTCACAGTGAATCAAACTTTAGTAATTCACAGTCTGAATTGTTGATTGATGAAATGCTAACACTCGGTTTTATAAGTCAGCTATAATATATTATTTTTTTACCATTAATCTAACCCTTGCAATCCCAGGTGCAATCTTATACCCAACAGTTGTTTCTCTCTTTGAAACTGTTAAAAAGATGCAACTTATTACATTCCGATATAAAACCCGACAACATACTTGTCAGCGAAAATAAATCTATGTTAAAAATGTGTGACTTTGGTTCAACATCTCATATAGCGGATCAGGAAGTGACTCCATACCTCGTTTCAAGGTAAGGAGGGAGAAATCCTGAACTAGCAAATTTAATTTTACGGGTGTGAAACGTGGATTTTGTATTTTTAAAATGTGTGCTGTTTCTGTTAAAACTTATTTTTATAGCATTTAATACCAATTTTAACATTACACCATTTACAGTATTAAATATCAAATCTGCAAATTTAAATTGTCATGTGTGGATTTTGTATTTTTAAAATGTGTGCTGTTTCTGTTAAAACTCGTTTTATAGCATTTAATACCAATTCTAACATTACCCCATTTACAGTATTAAATATCAAATCTGCAAATTTAAATTGTCATGTGTGGATTTTGTATTTTTAAAATGTGTGCTGATTTTGTTAAAACTTATTTTATAGCATTAATACCAATTCTTACATTACCCTATTTACAGTATTAAATATCAAATTTGCAAATTTAAATTTTTGTGTGTGGATTTTGTATTTTTAAAATGTTTGTTGATTTTGTTAAAATTATTCTAATATTACCCTTTTTACAGTATTAAATATCAAATTTGCAATCCCACCCTTTACAATTGTTTGATTTGAAATTATACAATCACCGCATATACATGTTAATACCAAATGTACAATCATCCACTCGTGCATTGTTGAATTTAAAATCACCCAGCTCACAGTGTTCTATTTTGTACAATCTTATTTTTCCAGGTTTTACCGAGCACCCGAGATTATTTTAGGAATAAAATACGGCCATGGCATTGATATGTGGTCAGTGGCATGCACCATCTTTGAAATATATACAGGTGCAGTACTCCTAACTTTTCATTGAAATATTTGATCTTAATTGCTATTTCTACTGATTCCACAGGAAGGATTCTGTTCCCAGGGAAATCAAACAACCAGATGCTTAAACTGATGATGGACCTCAAAGGGAAGATCCCACACAGGGTTCTAAAGAAAGGAATGTTAAAAGGTTTTTAGATTTTTTATTCTACTTATTATTGTCTTTTACCCAGCTAAATTATCTTATTAGTGGTAATATATTGCACCTTTAACCAAAAGGTAGCATTGTTGAGCTTGTTTTGGCTTAGTTGTGTACAATACATATAACTAACATTGCTTTAAAGCTACGTAGTACAGACTCTGGTTACCAAACTGTAGACAGACATTAGTTTACAAATGAATATTTTAATAACACCCTGTGTATTCCATCCCATAGCAGCCATCATTTTAAGCTGTCAAACTTATTCTTTCAGACCAGCACTTCGATCAGAATCTCAACTTTATTTTAACCGAAGTCGACAAAGTTACGGAACGCGAGAAAATGACTGTCATGTCTACTGTAAACGCAACTATGGATCTACGGAAAGAACTACTGGGTGGTCAATCAATTTCTCGTATGCCAGAGGAACAACTGCGAAAATTAAATCAGTTGGTTGATATGTTGGACAAAGCTTTATGCCTTGACCCAGCTAAGAGGTTAACTGTAAACCAGGCATTAATTCACCCGTTTGTTCAGGAGAAAGTTGCCTAAGTCTAATTTTTTCCTTCCAAGTTGTGGGAGGTCCAGCAACAAGAACGTTGAGCAAATTTGTAGATAATCTCCACATGCACAATGCACATGAGTAACTGCAATTTCATACATTCTACTTTTTATGATGATTACTTGTAAAATTTTCCGTTTGAAAATTTTTATTTTGTAACCGCATATCGTTTTAACTGACAGTTGACAATTGTAGGTACAGTCTGAAACGCTGGGATGAAGTTTCACGCAAAATTAAAGAACTGCCACAATGGTATTAGTTAATTGAAGCATATTTGTTTAAACAAGTTTTACTTAAACGCCAATGTGTTTAAATGGGCTGTGTATAATTTGTGTATGATATCCCATTATTTGATTTGTAATGTACAGGTTCTTTCACTCTACTGTTATTGCTTGCAGACTGTCTGCTGTTCTTTCAAGCAACAGGCTTAACCATCTATTGCTGGACTCCTTATTACATTGGAGAACCATGTATTAGACGAAGGTATTCTCGTAATACAGTTGTAGACAATATTTTGTTATTTTTTAACCTACCATCACTGCAAAACAGCTTGTAGGTTTCATGCAGCAGTTGTAATGTAAACTTTTTCATATTGATATGATAACACAAGGATAGTTTTCATACTCCTTATTTTTTACTGAAAGACAGCCCGCCCTACGATGGAATCGAGCACGGTCGGGAAAAGCGGTATATTTCTGCACTCCTTTTACATAGTGGTGAGATAGGCTAGTCTTGTGTTTTGTGTCTTTGTCAAACAACAAGTGTATTAATCATTTCTTTCTTTTCATGGAGTGAAACCTTCAGACGAACTTTCCACAGACCGATCTTAAAAACACGGTTAAAAGGTAAAATTAAAAGGTTTCTGGTGTACTTTTCTGTATTTGGATAGCATGGTATCCTGTTAAACTAAAAAGGATTGTGAAATGCAACATCGAAATAGTAGTCTGGGTCAAGTAGTAGGTTTTTTCTTTTGTGATATCTCACGGAAAAATAATAAGCATTATGATTTATTCCTGTAAAGAAATATTATTCCTCACAATCGGGTAGTTTGTTTGTGGAGTATTGTTTCATTCACAAAAATGCCAGATTACTAGTTTAGCTGTTTTTTAAGAAAGTGGACAACCCAAAATATTTTAAAGCGTTTTAGTACAAACTGTTGGCCATTGCCATTCAATTTAAAAATGTGTTCAAATTTTGCATTCATATAGTTTTGATAATTTGTTTATCATCAAGGGTAAGGCAATAGAAGACAGCTTAGGTTTTTTATGCCTACAGTTCATTTACTGAAGCAATTAGAGTGTGTGAAATTTGAGACTTTTTAACAGTTTATATTGAACCCAATAATTCGCTAGGCTTAGCAGGTCAAGCAAGTGTCTAATGCAATCACCTGGATAGCTGCCAAATTATATCCAATCCCTTCCCACAAGGCAAACTAACTTTCTCTCTGCAGCATAGTTTCATTTTAAAGGATGTTTTGTGATTTAAACTTCAGAATCTCCTAGCACGGTAAAGCATGACAGTACACGAAGATTGGTAAATTGGTACGACTTAAGTATATTATTATAAAGAATTAGTCCGGTTGTATTTTATTTAATCACAATGCATCATGATCCCACTGATATGAATGACTTTGATATCTTGTGGAAGATCATGTTGCATTGATGTTTTCCTTGCACTATCCGCCAGATTTACAATTACTGTATGGGAAGTATAACCGGTCATCTTGCAATAATTTAATTTTTAAATTAAAATTAAAGAATTGGTTGGTATATTATAGTTCCATATTCCGATGCTGTAATATTTTCTGATTTAAGGTCTAATGTGCTACTGACTATTAACAAACAACCACATTAAGACGATTAATGGCGGAATGGTGGATTCTCTGGTGGAAACGAAAGGCACTTATGTGTCCAAATACAGTATTATATATTTCCTGTGGGTTATGGGAAATTTTGTGGTTTATGGGAAATTTAACATATATTTAATGCTACCTTGAAACGGATCATTAAAAAAATGAAAATTTGTTAAACGGACTCCAGTATATTCGGAAACGAATGAATGTTAACATCTTTAAGTGTTCTTGGCGGAGCAAACGTGCACATCTGATTGTGGTGGCAATATAAAATTTTAGTTGCATGTGTTCTTGTTTTATTCCTGTGAATTGGAAAACCATACATAGTACAACCACACATGCAACCTGTTGTTGGGTTTCCGGAGTTCCTTGTTTATGCATGTTGGGCGTCTTTTCAGATTTATTAAAGTTCTTTAATCCACCGGTTTATGCTAGATTGCCTAAAAGAAGTTGCGCCAACCTACAACAATCGGACTGTGGTCGTGTAAGAATAAAATATTTTTTCCCATGAAAGTGCAAAAGATTACCACATAACGTCATTGCGATATTTATTCAGTTGTAGTACAAATCAATAATCCAGTAAGTTTCTGCGATGTACTCTAATTGTTTTGCGCAAACAAACAAACGGGCTCGTTTGGGTTGCCCCCTCTTGTCCGATCTACTAGCTTAGTGGGTTAGTGCGTCGCCTATTAGTATAGGGGTTTAAAACTGGTAGTGAAGTAGTCCGTTGTGGTATTGGGCAGACATTGCCTGAACTCTGGAGTATTGTGTTCTAACTAAATTAAATAATCTTTTTAATTCTACACAACACACTATAATAGCTTCGGTAGTCATACAGTGGGTGCGAGGTAATCGGACTATTGTCAGGGTGAGAACCCTGCCTTACATAGATAGGATAGGATATTCATGTTTATCCCCGTGAATGGGAAAACCCCAGGGGTTATCACACGGGCAATCGTCAGATCACCTCGCGCCCATCGTCGGGTTACCGGAGCTATTGCAGTGTGTTGTATGTGATAGACATGTTCCTTCAATTTGGTAGAACCCATTAATCCGCTGGGTTCAGGCAATGTCCGTAAAGTGCCTTGCCCAAGGACACAACCGACTAGCTAGCGACCAGTTTCGCACCTGCAACCTTTCGATTGAAAGGCGACGCACTTGGCCGCTAGGCCATCGGGCCGGACTAACATATTCGCAAGCGAGGTAATCCGACTATTGCTATAGGGTAAGAACCTTACCTTTACATATTCCAATTTTAGGAGATAATTTCATTTTGTTTAATAAACTATTGATCCTTGTTTAAACAAGTGTTACATATGTTATTGATTTTATGTTTTTCGGCATTTTAGTTCTTAGACAGCGATCTGAAATTGTTTGTAATGCGTATTTGGAAGAAGTTCTTGTTTAGTTTATTTATTTTTTGCCCCATGCAGTTATGAAAATTGGCAAACCAATATAATCACGACACAGGAACGGGAAAAGACGGCAAAACTAACAGTAGTTAGAACACGTCATTAAAAAAAGATATAATTTAATAAATATATCGGACGCAGCCGCCAAATCTAGGCGAAAGAACAATATTTAGCGATCCAAATTTAATTAAGACTAAACATATAGTTTGGAACGCGTAACGGAACAAGTAATTAATTAGGTTTAGCCTACTATGTCGGAGAGTTGGGAACAGTTTGGATAGCCCTTAATAACCCGGGAGACTTCAGAATGCGCAAATTAAGCCATTTGAAAGGAAGGCACTTGGCGGATAAAGTTTGAACTTTGTGGTTATAAGTTATAGGCCTACAGTATTCATGTTTTCTTGTCATAAATGGAAAAATATCATACGGACAATCGACAAATAGGGTTGCCACAGCTATTGCAATGTCTTGTCAAATGTATATGCTGAGACTGTTATTCAGTTTTAGTCAAGCCCACAAATATAATAATTGCGTAGGTTAACACAAATAATTCAAAACAACTATGTTAAAAAGACTTCTGTTGTTGAAAAGACATCAACAATGTTAAAAAGACATCGTCAAATATTAATTTACAGAAAGTAGTTTTATGTGATAATCAGAGTGGCATAGATAGATAACCGAAAAAACAATTCCGTTCAGGTTTATGATATTTTTATGTTCGTCAAAAGTGCTGCAGGCAGATTGGAAAACGTAATATTCCCGGGAGTTCCCCTATTATCAGCCCTTGAAGTCATTATTTCACCGCAATTTTATCCGGGAAAAGTTAACAACATCAAATTTTATTTATTCGGTGCGATTCATCAGACAATCTTTTGTTAGAATTATGTAACTTGTCGGATGCAGGCATAATGCATTAAGCAGGGCATATATTTTCGTGTTAATCATTTTTACTTGTATCTTTGTACAGTTGTTGACTTTTATGGTTTTGTTCATTGTGTGGTTAATAGAATAGAATGGTATAAGAAGTTATCAAATTTAGATAAAAATAAACTCATTAAACCTTGTCATTCGATATGGGAAAGGTACTAAAATGATGTAAGTTCTTAAGTTTAAAAAGTATTGGCAGAATTTTGCTTAAGTTTATACATAGATCAGTTGTTTCATTATTATGACAAAAAAAGCTGTACATTTAAACAATTTTAATATGCGTGATTGGTTTTTCAAATATGCACATTTTTAACACATCTTCCAAACTTATGGCTAAAATGTGTGTAGCAATGCCCAAATACAAAAAATATCTTTAGAAAAGCAAAAGGGTAATGGGCTGTTAATATCTATCGCCTTCTTTCAATAAACACTGTTCAATTTTATCTGGTAATGTTTTCATCCTTTCCAGTTTACATTTAGCTGGTATTGTTTCCATCCTTGACGATCAGGTAAATTTTATTATCGTGAAACACAGTATAAGCCTACAAAGTAAATGTTGAGATGACCATACTCCACAATCAATGTTTAAAAATCAGTAATCACTGTTATACTCTCCTGTGGTTTGTTCCGTTTACAATCCTAGTGTGACAACCAGTAGTTTATGGTTGTATCTTCAGGCAAAATATTTTATGAATATAAACTAGAATAATTTCGACTTTTAAATCGATGTTGTTATTTTATTATTAGGAATTGATACTTTCCATCTATGGTTACGAACTGTTTAAGCTGATTGAATCCTAATTTTAACAATTGAAACGTTAAAAAGATGTCAGAAACCCAAGATTCTGAAAGTAGTACAGGTGGATTATTAATTTTTTATTACATTAAATGAAAGAAAATGAAAGGGGGGCTTTTCTGTTTTGATAATTTATTTTTGTATTATCTCAAAGGTAATTTAAAAAGTAAATTTCTATTTATACAAATTTATTATATGCATGTAGGATTATGAAAATAATTGCATGAAAACGTAGGTCATGGCTCATCCCATACCGGTAATGATTAAAAATTCAAGTATTAGATTGTTTTCTTTTTCTATACCGGTATAAATGGGATTGGAATATATGCTGTATTTCGATTGAAATCTTGTTAAACATAACCTAATATCATGTTCATGATATGACGTCTTTTCAGAATACATAATTCATAGATAGTCTTGTTCTAGGTTTTTTATGTGTTTTTTGTGACATTGATTAAAAAAACATAAACATAGCAGATAACATAACAGTTACAATGCAAAACCAAACACTTTGCATTCCAAAGTTGCTTATATGCATATTCAATCTGCATATTCTGACGAAAGTCACTTGAATTTTTATGAATTCACACATTAACAAAGATAATTTTGCCTTAGAAGTTGAACATTAACAAACACTGCATAATACATATGAAAAATGTTGGTCATAGTTTTCGTGTAGTATCAAAGTGTCACTGTTTTGACTACTTCACTTTTTGCCATGATTGGATAAGTTTTTAAAGCTTTTAGGCCTTCAATTTGTTAGTTTTTACATATAATTCAGCTAAGAGCCATTGTTTTTATTTTTTTGGATCTTCTGGTGCAAAGTCTTTTGGAACTTAACTAATTTGTGTTGGAGTAATGTCCGTGAAGTGATTTAATATCCAACATTCCAACTAGCTGGGTTAAACAACCTTATTAATGGTAATCTAATATGGGTATATATGCTGTTAATTTATAATATCTACAAAAGCTGAGGTTAACAGATGACACTGGCACATTAAGCCATTTAAGTAAACTGGCTTTTGAACATACATGGCATCAGCCATGTTCTGGATGTTTTGCATTGTGTGTTTGTTATTGGCTGGTTGATTACTTTAATTTGGAAGGGTATATTTGAAATTACTGAAATGTGGTTAATTTTTTTCAGTGATTTTACACAATGGCATTGATTTATAATGATTGTTGATTGCTTAACTAACTGCTAAATATATTACTCTTAATATTGAATAGGCTACGTAAAATAACTCTTTACATTATGTTTCCATATTTCATTTTATGTTTATACAAAGTATTTTGACCAATCGTTAAATGCTATACATTCTCATGCACCAGCTGGCAGTCGTGTTTATTTAAATTATCCTTCAGTCTCCACTTTGGTAAATATGCCTTTGTGTTTCGTTTACCGTGGTGGACTTATTGATTAAAGTCACTCAATTTGTTCGTTGTTTTACTAAGATTTTAGATGTTTTTACATCCAATATATGTATATATACTTGTATACAGTTTCACACCGAAATGCAAAATCATTATTTGGAATTGAATTTTTTGTATATTAACAAGAAAAACAGTTTTTACTGAAATTCAGTGATAGTTTTAGGTCACTTTTTACCCAAATATCGATGTGGGTGTCCTGATCAATACATGGTGTTGTAGAAATGGATTTCTTTACAAATACATACATTGTTGGAGGTTATTCTGCTGCCATTTGGGATATAAATCAGTGTAATATAACTTGATTGTAATCTTTAGTTTTTAACTATTGTTTAGTCTACCTCCCAATAATAACGCAGTTAGAATTTAAAAAAGTTCTCATTAATTATGACTAAGTTTATAGTAAGTTCAGTCAACTATTTTCCATGACATCTACATCAGTTGTTTATTTTTCCCCTTGTTGGGACCATAACCTGCCACACGCCTTTTGTCATTAATCATTCATATTGTTTTTATTGTTTGTCATCGGCCAGATGAAAGTATAACTTAAAGTTACGGTTCCAGCGGAGAAGAGGCCTCATGATGAAATGGAAGACGATTTGGAATCAAAAAGACATCGATCGAGCAGTCATGATGCTGGGTACGAGCGAGGTCACCACGGAGGTAGAGGTGGAGGCCATGGTGAAAAGTATGAGATTCGCATCCTGATTCCTTCTCATGTATGTGGTTTGTAGTTGTTACAAATGTTCATGCTACCAAATTTTCTCAGAAAAATGTTCATGTTACAAATGTTACAAATGTTCATGTTACCAAATTTTCTCAGAAAAATGTACATGTTACAAATGTTCATGTTACCAAATTTTCTCAGACCGCAGGAGCAATCATCGGCAAAGGTGGCAGCAACATTCGTGATTTGCGTCACGAGGTAACATTCTGTCATTTCAAATTTATACCAAACAGCAGTAAGCTGTAATAGTGAATGGTTAAAATAGCCACGACTTTAGCCTCTAACTTGAATTCTTGCTTTTGTTCATTGCTCCACCACCCACCGTGCGATCCACCACCATCCCGTTCTTCCCGTTCCCATGGTAACGTGCCCTCCCTGATCCTCCACGTCCACTCACCAAACACTCCATCAAACCGGTTTTCCTCTTATTGTCCACAATATTATTTAATATTGTACCGACTTGTGTTTGTAATGCATTCTGTTCCAATTTACCTTGTCGAGTTTAGTTCAACGCCAGTATTCAAGTTCCGGACAGCCAAGGATTTGAACGGTATGCATGCAGTAAATCGCCTATTTGTACCAATTACTTGGTTTTAAAACTACACCAAATCGTAGTTGTACTAACTTTAATGGGAGCAGGATTTGATACTTACGCAAATCAACGAATTTGCAGAGTTGTAGCCGCCGTGACAACGACAAAAGAAGATGCAGCGAACTTATGTGGAAAAATAGTCGATGCTCTCTGCGAGGTAATCCTTATGTAACGGCATGGTATTTAATTACAGAGATTCATAAAAATGAGATTTATAGAAATGCAAAAATAGAAGGCTAGATTTTGAACCACCATGTCCAGAAACATTTAGTATCCTAACAAACTTAATATCCTAAATATCCTAACAAACAGAAAGATTTAATATCCTAAGTCCTAACTACAACACTTAACAAAATATGAGGCTCATAGCGTTTCTAAATCTTCCTTAATAGAATTGTTAGAAAGTTGAGTTATCCCACTCTAAGATTGTTGGTGAACAACCTAATGACCATGAGCTTGTTTTCAGCGTATGCACCAACAAGATCGTTTCTCCACACTTAAAATGCTGGTCCATAAGTCACAAGCTGGTACCATCATCGGCCTCAAAGGCTCCAGAATAAAGGAACTTAGAGAGGTAAGCGGAACTCTGCAACCTTAATATGCAGGAGATACAAAGTACCCTTTTTTTAGATCACAGGTGCCTACATTAAAGTGAACCAAGAGTGCTGCCCAGATTCAACAGACAGAGTGTGTCAAGTCAAGGGAACTTCAGATGTCATTGCTAAGTGTGTAATTCGGGTCTTGGATCTTTTAAAGCAGGTGATGAAATTCAATGCCTTTTTACAAACTTTTCTTGTGTTCGGGGTTTTAGCAACGTAATACATCCACCCTTTTATTCTGTTAAACTATTTGCAATGTATCTTAATATTTGAATTTTAAATATGTTTTCCGTCTGGCCAGGCGCCGCCAAAAGGACCGAGTAAGAACTATGATCCCAACTTCTATGACGAAAATTACGAATACGGTGGATTTGGAAACGAGCGCCCTGACAATCCCCGAAATAGGAATTCTGGCAGAGGTGGACGGGGCAGCTACCGCGGTGGTAAGAGACCGTATCTGTCTCAGTCTGACTTTTAAATAGTAAACTAAATAAATGAATTTTAACTGTATAAAAATGTATGTGTTCTAGTATTCAGGTGTTTTTATTTTTGCTAATGTATATAAAACTACTTTGTGTCTGTTTACAGGGGGCAGATTCGATCGTGGCGACCAATTTTCTTCTGGTGGAGGTAAGTGACTGCCCTGGCTTATTAGCATATATTCTCTTTGTGTGAGGAATTTCTTAATTACACACGATTCGCTATACACCTGCTGTGCGTCGCCGTATGCCGTGAGGCATCACGTTACCGCACAAATAGGATTGCGCTGATGTAAGTCAATAGCTGACGTGATGTGCGTATCGGCGCGCTTCAAACGAGCCTGCATAACGCAAAGTTGTTGCCGGTAAACGCGCGTCACGCGTTGTGATGTTCGTACTGGACGCAGTTTATGTTCTGCACACATCGCCGCATGTCTGGCAGTGGAGAACGTATGCTTTTTGTGGGCCGTTTGTATCAGCATTATCGTACAGGCTGAATTCGCACATTTTTTTACTGGATTTATATACATATTAGTTAATATAATTTCCCTAGTTCTATATTTAAATATAGTTATATTTTTCCGTGTTTGATGTTCCTTTCCTTCCAGGCGGTTATGAAATGAAGCGTGGCGGCGGGTAAGTGCGTAACTACAAATAGTATTATTGAGTTCGTTAATACGAACCGTTCGCTTATCTTTTCTATTGTACTAATAGAAATTTCGCCTCGGCATATCTAATTGTACCCGTGTTCGTCTGCCAACGCCATGAAATATTTATAGCTTCAACGCAGGTGTTAATATAATATTCATAACCCCTCTCTGGGCACTTATCATTAAGTGGGCGGCTTTCATGCTGACGCCGTTTTGTCCCCGGTGTAGATCCACTTGCGACTAAATTATTCATGACAACCCGCCAAGCCACTCGCCGCTTCCCCGCAAGTTCGCATTTTGGATATTTTTTTCTGATGGCTATCTCTCCTTTTTTCTGTATGCATTTTAATCAAGCGATCGTCTGTATTTCCGAGGACATGTTTCTTTTATGAGCCATTTCAAACACAACAGTGTTCGGCGGTGTGCCGGCTAGGTCGGAGCATTTGCGGCCGTTCGGGGAACGAATGGCAAGCGACGAAAACGCCAACGGCGAATATAGAATAAAGGACAAATATCGTAGCGTAACAGAAGCTGGTTTACAGTCGACAGCAGAATCATGGACCCGAAGGAAGTTACAGTGGACCCAGGTTCGGTGGTAACAATTCCCGAAGACCGTACGGTGGATACGACGAAGATGGTTACGGCGACTTCGACGAAGTTTATGAAGACCCGTATAACGAAGACAACGCGAACGTAAGTTTTGCATAGTATAAATTTTCAAAATAAATCATAAAACTGTTATATTAGCCGTATGACGAATGTGTAAGATTAAATTCTAACGAACAGAGTACAAAAGGGGCTGTCAATTTTTTTTCCTCCAATAAGAGCAATGCATTTAAAAAGCCTGTTGTAGGCACCGGTCTACAATAACTACGAAGAACAGCAAGAACAGCAAGAGCCCGATGGAGAAAAAGACGAAGAGGGAAAAAATTCTGATGGCGATCTCGTGACCACCAACGTAATAACCGATCCAAACGTTAGCGATTGTATTTTGACGTTTTATTTCTTGCAGGTCACGATACCGAACGCATGCATCGGTTCCATCATCGGTAAAGCTGGTCAGAAAATAAGGCAAATTCGCTATGTAAGTACGAGTTTTACAGTCAGATTATTTCAGTTCGTTGGAAATTAAAAAAACGATGTCGTGAAACTTCGCACTTGTAGTTTATCGTATGATAGATTTTTACCGCTTATATGCCTTACGGTTATTTTACGCCGTACGCTCGTGTAAGTAACGCAATTGTCGCATGTGTAATTGCAATTTTTTAACTTTTGTGCATAACTTTTGTTGTCCAAAATTTTACATTAAGTGTAATATTCTTTTTTCCAATTACATAGTAAGTTTTCCTCGGTTTAACACCTTTATTCATCTGTATGTATTGGTGATTTCAGGACAGTGGTGCCATGATCTCTATAAGCGAGCCGGAACACGGTGAAAGCGACAGGGTGATCACTATTACCGGAACTCACGAACAAACTCAAAACGCCCAATATCTTATGCAGAGAAGGTTGTATGTTTATTACCTTAATTCATTTTCATACACACACGCGAACGCACACTCATTGCGCATCGACGGATAGGTGTTTATTAAAAGACGACTTGCGAGTGTGTGTGTGATCCATTCCGAAACAATGCGCAGAGCGTCAGATACGATGCTTTTTCGTTCCACCTGTTTTTTGTGTTTAAGTACAACAATATATGGTAAAACTAGATTTTTAATCAATATCGTATTTGCACTGGTAATAAAATAGAGATAAAGTGAAGAAAGTATGAAAATACATATTTTTATCGTGTTGACGATGTTTTTATTGTAGGTTACATATAAATTATTTGTTTTTAATTTTTAGAAAATACCACTGGCTCTGTCCTCTACCACGTGGAAGACTAGTGATTTTGTTGTTTCATCAACAACAATCTTTAGTCTACTGCACGGTTGATGGATGCTATCATCATTTCTTATCTTTGAACATAATGTAACATCGGTTTGTCTGTATTTAACCGAAGACTCTGTTTATACAGTGCAAAGAGGCTTTCAACGGATAAGTACTGGAAAAACGATGATTTTACTGCACCCTGAATTGCTGATAAACTGCAAATTTCTTGGTCCATTAAATTAAAAAAAATTATCGTCTTAATTTACTGCTGATCGTCCTAATTTACTGATTTGTGTTTGCACCATAAGCATGAAGTAAACCCGCTTTTTTGTAGACCTTGTGCAAAGCCGTATATCGTTTTTTTTTATCAGATAATGGGTACGATTGTATATAAGAATACAAAATTTCACACAAATATTGATTGAACTATTTTACTGTCGCAAAAGCCTATCCATTCCATGTTACCCTCATGTTTCGTGTGTTACTGTTGACGCTTAAAGTTACGATCTTGAACTCGACACTTGCCGCAAGTTGTCGCAATACAGGTTATAATACCGGTATTCATGTTTATTCCAATGATGGGACATTAACAGAGGTTGTTTGGCCTTCGGCTGGTTATGACCATGTTCATTGTATTACCGACAGCGGAGTCATGTAGTCGCTTCGGACAGGTTATTTTTAGTGAAATCACTAATTGGGTTAATATCCAAAGCATATGAGCACAAAACGTGAAAAATCGACTGCGCCGACACTATATTTTGACAATAACCGTTGTCGCATGGACCAACCGAAGTTGGTAAATAGTGATTTACTATCCTTCATACATAAAATTTATGTTTACCATCTGGCGGGAAAAATGACTATACATGAGTTACAACAGATTGGCCGTCGAGTTTTCCCGATTAAGTTACTCGACGATCTATTTGTAAGTGGCGTTTTGTGGTAGACGGCTTTTGTTCTAATGAATGGTATGTTGTTGTTAGGATACGACGCTTGGGTTAAATTATTTACCGTAGCATCAAATAAACTAAGTAAGGGAATTATTGTGGCAATAGGGAAAGAAATTTAATTATGGTTACATGGAAGAGAACATAACATACACGCTTATGTGCGTATTAGCAAGGCATTATTTAAACTGTAAATTGTAAGTATTTTACCGGTACTATAAGTAATTCGAGTACACTTACCGAACAGCTGATTTTACAATGAAATTACTATTTCTTTAGTAGAGCAGTGGCGTTACGCGATTTAGTCAAATTTAACGTAGTGCTGGTATATAAGGGTTGTTAGGAATTTAGCTTATTAGAGGTGTATGTTGAAAATTTATAGCACGAGCGGACATCAATGAAGAAGTTTTAGTTTAATTACTAATTGAAGAGATGATGCATCCAAGATTTCATAGCTCACCAAAATATTCTCCGGTACATTATGCATTTAAGTTATATTTTATATGTTTTTATTAGATTATTTATAGACTTTAATGTTTGTGTTATCAAGCTTACAAAAAGCATCTTACATGGGCTAAAGTTTTTTTTTATCATGAAACAATATGAATGTTCTTTTGACATGTGAGTCATAATAAGTAGTATTACCACTATTATTTGGGGTGTTAAGTTGATTTAATATGCAAGGTGTTTCTAAACTTTACACATGACTTAATATCTATACCAGTACCTGGTGTAAAACTACGACATTAAAAATTGTCATATTTGTGACAGGGAAGCAGTGGTGGCTCTTTTCTTGCTGATCGAAACTATACCAGTAACAGTAATGTTAAACACGATGTAACAGAAGAACCATTGGTAAACAACCTTTTTCATTATAATTTGTTTTTCTAATTACCACTGTCTAAACACCATGGCAGTATATTGTAATCAAGTGGTTAACTGAGTAGCCTTTTAGCCGAATAGTTGCAGTTTCGAAACTGGTCGCTAGCTAGTCAGTTGTGTCTCTGGGCAAGGCACTTAACGAAGATTGCCTGAACCCAGCGGATTAATGGGTTCTACTAATTTGAAGAAACATGTGAATCATACATTATACAATTCAATAGCTCCGGTAACCTGACAGTGGGCATGAGGTGATCTAATGATTGCCTGTGTGTTAACCCCCTTGGTTTTCCCATTCATTGAGATAAACATAAATTTCTTATCCTACCAAAGTTTTTTTAATAAGATAACCACAGCTTTTAGTTTTGGATTAAATTTAATTGCTGGAACAAAAACTTGTTTTGTTAACTTACTACTGCACATAACACTATGCCATTATTTTGATAAATAGCTACATGTTGTTATACCAAAGTATTAGTTTTTTTTTATAAATTTGCCGGTGTGTATCTTATTAACATGTTGTATGTTAACTAATACTTGTGATTGTGTTGTACAGCAAATGCAGGATTTGGAAAGTGAAACGATTGTGAAACAACGCAAGGAGTTGCAACTGCTGATTGGAGAGTTGAAAGACAGAGACAAAGAACTAAATGAGATGGTGGCTGCTCACCACCACCAACTATCTGCATGGGAGAGAGACAGGAATCGAGTATTAGATCTTGAACAGAAAAACGACCGACTTGAGGGTAAAATTCTGTTCCAAGTTTAGTTTAATTCTTCTTAATACTAACTGACACTTGTAACTAGACTATGTCTGTGGTCATGGCACATATTGAATATTGCTTCAACTCGCTTATTGTAGATACAAGAAGTATATTTTAAAACTATTTATAAATATTACTATGCAAATAAGCAAATCCAGTGCTTGCTATGCTAATTTAAAATGCTTTTGTTTTTTAGTTGAAATTCGCAAACGTAATGAACAACTGCGATTGCTTATCCAACGGCTGAAAGTATCAGAATCTCGCCAAAAGAAAAAAGATTTATTAATCGATGAGACGAAAGTAAAGTTGGTTGAAGCCCAGCATGAAATTGATGCTTCCTTTACTGAGAAACGTGAACTGGAGGTAAAAATACATTTTGGTTAGGTGCACAATTTCCACCAGAATATGTTATCCATAAATAAGTGGTCATTGTACCATTAATAAGTGGTCATTGTACCATTATTAATTTATTAGTGTTTCACTTAACTTTAAAATGGTTTTTTGTCTCCAGCAAAACTAGTATATAAGCTTAATCATTTTTTGTTCCTTTTAAAAAGCATATTATTTACAATGTTCATTTCAGACAATGAATGATGCATTGAACTCCTCTTTGTCAGAAATTTCGTCGAAAATTGGAAGGCTGGAGGCAAATGAACAAAATTTTGTCACCCAGTTACAGCTGAAGGTAATATAAATAACATTTTACCATTCTAACAAATCTTGACAATAATTTTCTGTTAACAGAGATGATATATTATTTTATTTTATTAGCTTTTAAACATATTTAATGTACCTGGTAATAGCATTTATGAATTGAACTTGAAGGAAGGTGACTTAGTTGAAGCAGAGAGTGAGATTCGGGAAGTGAAATCGAAATTGCGAAAAGCAGAAGCTGAACTTAATGAGTGCAGAAAGAATGCTGCTGCTGCTTATGTGGATATGGAACAACAAAAGGCGAAATACAAACAATGCCGTGCTGAACTGGACAAAACTATAGGTATATATCATACAAGTCCTGTTATTTTAAAATATTCCACATTTTCCAGTCAATCAATTTATACCCACAGTCGTACAAAGCTTGCAGTGTTTTCAATTTTTTAAGGAATATTATAATAATACCTAAGTAAATGCCCATAAAGTGGTTTCCAGAAAAGACTACTGTGCAGAACTGGCCAAGAGTGCAGGTGAAACCCAGAACCTTTCTGGGCAAAAGTATGTCTTTATCTTATCCACACGATTAAAATGGATGTTATTTTAGACTATTTTAAATATGTTTATATTGTTGGTTTTATAACATAGTCAGAACTGTGTCTGTTGACACCTAAAGAAATCAATTATTAGTTGTTTCTATTTAAACAGCTGAAATGGCGACAAAAACAGGTGATCTAATATCTGCACGCCAAGAATTAACTCTGATGAGAGAAGAATTGCAAACTTTAAAAAGGGATTTATATGCTAGTGGTAAGTGGAACATCATTCTTGATTTCTGCTTTTTATTTAACGTCATATTTGGTATTAAAATCTAATTTGTTTTTAATCATTTAAATATTTCTTTTAAAACAGTGCTGTCATAATTATATATCTTCAGAACCCAACAACTGTGTTGCATTTTAAAAATAAAAGCCTATCATTAAACCATCTTTTAAAAATGTTATCCAGAGGAACAAGTAAGAAGAAAAGAAGAGTTTATACATATTCAGAAGTCAAAACAAGAGCGAACAAACTTAGAACTTGCTGCGCTTAGAGAGGTATCTGGTGTACCGGGTATTCATTTCCTTTGTTATATTCTTTCAACCCTTTTATTTTTTAGTTGTACGAAAGGCAGCAGCAGGAACTTTCAGTGTTGCAGTCGAATTTAGAAACTTCTCAGGAAATGTTGTCAAAGCAAGAAGATCGTCTGAATGATTTAAGGTAAGTTGTTGCTTGTGTAGTGTTATCTACAATTTACATGTTTTCTTGTAGTCCTGGAGAAAGTCGAAAGACAGTCAAAGTAAAGCCTTCGATGAAAGAAAAATCACCAGTTAATATTACAAAATATACAAATTCCGAGGCTGTTAACTGTATGGAGAAAATTATAGAAGAAATAAAAGATTTAAAAGAGGATATTGAGACAAGTTTCAAGGGAATCCCCAAAACTGTTATTGCCAGTTCCAGCAACTCGACACAAGGAATATCCTTAATTAAGTTGAACAGCAAGGCTGAGAACAAGCCCCTAGGTAGGCTCAGTTGCTCTAAGCGATTGGCAAAAATACTGCAAGACGAGTATGATAAAGACAGTGAGCAGTTTTGGAAAGCTGAGAATAGAACCACAGACCAATGCCGTGCAGATTCCCCGAAAGGCAAGTTAGTAAATCAGAATTCAGAGAGTATGATAGAAATCACAGAAATGAGACTAAGTTCCTGTTCATCGGATAACCAGACAAACCAAGAATCCTTTGTTCCTCTAAAGTCAGACCTTAAAAACAGTCACTACACACCTGAAAATCAAGCACCATTTCCCAGCGGTCAGTTACAAAAAGAAAATGGAAGTTTAAAACTTCCTTGTCATGCAGAAGTTCATTCAACTGAGAAGCACAGGTAGGCAAATATATACAGTATACAATACTAAAAAGAGTTTTACATTTCTACTATACTTAATTGTTTACCATCACAGTTCCGGTTCTATAATACATTATGTAATGTAATCTTATAAGAAAAATTACAGATCTAACTGATATAGATAACATTTTGTCAATCTGCTACTTCTGACAATAGCAGTTATTGGTTTATTTACAGCCATCGAGCACTGGATACAGATGGTTGCGAATGTTCAAGCCAAACCACCAATGACTTGCTGGATGAAGCTCAAAGGTCGGCAGAGATGGACCCGCTGTCCATGTTTTCGCATCAACACAAAAGCCCTAGAGTAAACATTGAACGGGGGACGGTAAGTTTTTAGCTCTGCCGATTCATGGATTTTTTACTTTTGACATGCACAAAATTAATTAACTTAGTTGAATATAAAGAAATATAATATTTCTGTGACATTTTATACTTAACATCCGTTCATTCAGTAAGGATGTCATATATTTTAGTTTTCTGTTTTATATCCAATATGTAGTTTGTACTTACTGGTACTTTTACAGATAACTTTCTTTTGCCAAGTTCTTCACATTTTCGTTCAGTTCTTCACACTGTTTAAGCAAGTGCTTGATTTTAGTCTTAATGGATTGACTCTGTTTTGCTGATTTTGATTTTTGTTCAATTCGACTCTCTTCTTCATCCTGTGATAGTATGGATTATTTAACACAGTGGTTCTCGATCTTTTTGACCCCGTGGGGTATCAAAACAATATGCTAAATATGTAAAGATTTAATTTAAATAATTTCCATCACCAATTTTTCAACATAACGAAATTACTGTTTCTTGAGCACTCTTGCTTTTCGAAATTTAATGTAGAACTAACGGTACAATGGAAAAGAACAAACTAGACACTAACCATTTAGTAGTTTATGATCTATGTCTATGCACACTCTGTTGTAAATTTACGAAATGCAAGTGTGGCACACGACGCACCATTTGAGAAGTACTGATTTAACCCTTTTCTGCCCAAAGCATGTTTCTTAAAATCTTTTTAGTAGATATTTTTTAGTAGATTAAAGGTAGATTAATTTTAAAGTCAACCTGGGTAAATAACTTAGTGAAAAAATACGAGTCAAGTTTTTACATATTTAGCGGCAAGCCAGGTGTTGATGAATAGTGCAGTTGTCACTTTGTCATCCAAGAATCCCATCACACTTGATTTCCTGATGATCTTGTTGGGATAAATCTTATGCACACCCAATCCGAAGTATTTTTGCAAAGCTTGCGGCAACATAAACTCCACTTCAAGAGCAAGCTGGATCTGTTAAATTTGGATTTTATCTATATTTGCGGGTAAAATATGCAACTGCAGATAACTGTCCCCAGATAAAGAAAATAAAATTATTGCAGATAAAAAAAAGAAATTTATTGCAAAGGTGTATGAGCATCTTAAATTGACCGCTGCCTAATTTCTAGAATTATTGCAATTACTTCATTATTTTATATTATCTTAATCCTGAATGGCCCATTTGTTTTTACTGGATTGACACAACAAGAAACCCAGAATATTAATGAGGCTTTAGTGAAGAGTACTTTTATGTAACCTGGTCACACAAATTTAAAAAAACCATCACTAACGCAATGCGAACTGCATGTGTCTAATTACCAGAAATTCTAACACAAACCTGCATTCCCATTTTTGTATCATTGGCCTGATTTTGGACACTTTTAATATCATCAACTGCCAAACCAACCAAGAGGTTCATCACTATTATCGGCATCAGGACCACGAAAAATGCGAACATCGTGAAAGTGAGCTCAGGATAGAACACAGACGAACTGGAATACTAAAGAACTTTTTTTAAAATTTGAACTGAAACACTAAAATATTTTCTTACACATGGATTTGTTGAGTTTCCTGGTATGCATACATCAGGGTCGGAGTAAAAAATTGTGCTGTAATCCATCTCTCCTATCATCATCACTGATGTTTTGAGCAGGGATTCCCACCAAGTATGGAATTCAGCCTGAAGGTTATTATAAACATTGGTAACCAACTTTAAAACAAGTTAAATTGAAACCTACTTGATTTTGAAGCATCATGAAGAAGAAAAAGGCAAATGCGACGATAAACAAGAGGAATGTGGTAAAGAACCGCGTAAAAGTTTTCACAATGTCCATGACCATGATCACATATATCCCGAGTGTAGGAAGCTTGCGCAAAAACAAAGCCAATGAAATCCAGGAAACCAATATGCATGCGGCTGCAAGCTGCCATTGCCAGTCCTGCAACATAGTTAAGATTAAGCTGTTGTAACAAAATATCCTCTTCGAGAAATTTAACCTCCTTTATCCCTGTCAGCTTGGTTTGTTCCGACCAGTCCACCACAGCTACGATCGCCAAAGAATAAGAAGTCACTTCGATATAATTATCAAATGATTTGAAGTATGCCAATTTTGCTTTCCAAGCTTGAAAAATCTGCCATTTAGAGGATATAGTTAAGCTATAACAAAAAAAAATAAGTTTAATCCGATAGTTACCTCTTTTACAAGATTGGCGCTGGATAGTACAAGCACAATAGATGTAAGTGCTGTGTTAAACACATTTCCCCTTGACCCGTATTGACAACAGGTGCAATCTTCCCTCTTCCAGTAAGAGTTCGCACCTTCTTTCAGTTCAAAACAAACATTTGAACCATTTCCTTTGATCTATAAGAGAATGAATGTAAACTTATATAACTAAACTTATTATGATATTAATTGCTTTCATCTTACCACCACTGCAAAAGGTGGAGGAATGGATACCAAATATGCAGAGAGAGATCCCAGAAAAGCAAGGTAAAGCAAAAGAAAGATGTAATATATATTCCTGCCATATCGTGTCCATTTGTAACTGAGCATATCTAATACCAGAGGATGATGCATTAACTTTGAACTGTTGTGGGTGGCCTGTCCAAAACATAAATAATTTACAAGTTGATTATTTTAGTTAATTTTACATACAATGAGTGCAAGCGGGTGGTTGTCCCGCAGTACTCTGTTACTTTCAGAATAACTTTTGCTGCTTTGTTCAATCGTCCGATCCTCGTTGAAACAATGCGGAGTATCGATCATCAAGCCCATCTCTCCAGCCGCATCATGCAGCTGTTTCCATGATGCACTGGTGTACATGTCGTCCAAGAACTCAAAGTTAAACTCAACCTAGAAAAAAAGAGTGTGTTTGTGATTAATGGGAATTATAAAAATGCTAAAATAAAAGAATGAAATCAATTTAAAATAACATAGCTCTGATTGATCTGAATTGTCATCCAATTGTGAGTAACTTTTTATGATGATAGTACTTCATCAAGAAACTTTAGAGCGTTTTCATTAGAGCTTTCTGCTCACCCAAAAATCCTCATCATCTGGATCTACATCGGTCGAAACGACGGTGCACTTGCTGAACACCAAATTTGCCACGCTGGGCATAGTTCTGATCATCTCCCGCAGTGGTGTTGAGATCAAGCCGGTGTTTTCGTTAATGATTCGTGAATTGCGTAATGCCGCTTTCCATTTTCTGCTGTTGATAATGGCTTTCGCACATGCCTAAAACATTACGTTCTTGTTAAGTTTTTTTTCTGTTTAGGTTAAGTAGTGTTTCACATTACCTTATGTCTGTATTTTATAGCCAGATCAAGCGGGTTGTTTCCTTTTGCATCTCGTGCTGTGACATTTGCATCATTTTTTAGAAGCAGCTTTACCATGTTTGCACTGCCTTGTATGCAAGCTAAGTGAAGAGGTGTTGCCTGTATTTAAATATAAAGTTATTGCAGACTCCACAGGTTTGCTTTATGTAAATACGGGTAAAACTAAACGGAGGGAAGGCGGGAAGGAGGGAAACTGCTTACTAAAATAAATATAACCCGTTAGGGTTAGTTTTAAACATGGGGTTAGAGTTAGTTCTGGAGTAGAGTTTAGCGTTTAGAGCAAAGTTAAAATTAATTTCCATAGTTTTAGTGACCAGTTTTCCTCCTTCCCGCTTTCCCTTCTTTTAGTGTTGTCCTGTAAATACCCCATTTCGATCTTCGACTGCTGTGCTTGCGCCCGCTTGTAAAAGATGAATTGCAGTTTTTGTGAAATCCTTCGCGGCACAGTAGCTCAAAGCACTCCATTGCTTACTATTACTAAGATAAACAAAATCACATTATCTGCTAAACTTTAACTTTAAAACACTTACTGGTGGTCAAGGTTAGCTCGTTGTTGAACGAGACAAGCTATAGCATCCTCCTTCCCTTTTTGGGCTGCACTGATTAATGGTGTGTTGCCTTCTTTATCCCGTGAACATATTTGACCAGGGTCCTGCTCCAATATAATTTCTATGACCTATGAAAGTGTAAAAGTCAGGATTTTTCTATTACGGTTTTTACAAGCCCCCCCCCCTAAATTAATTATATAATTAAGAAAGTGGCCAAAAAAAGTAAAATGAGAGCTGTTATGTCATATTTACAATTAAAAATAACTTGAACAGCAAGTTGTGCATTCTTAACCTGTTGATATGCTTACCTTTATATGACCGTTTTGAGCAGCCAAGTGTATTGGTAGTTTTCCTTTGTCACATTTTTTCCACTTTTCATTCTTTTGTAAGAGTAAGCGTACAACATGCGGAAATCCCTTGGACGAAGCGATATGCAATGCTGTATTTCCATGCGGATCTTTCATACCAATCGATGGCAAACTGAGTTCGTGTGAAACTAGAACCTAAATGATGTGGAAATTTCGTAATGGAAAATTCATCATATGGTTGTATGTTTATTTAAAATAAACTTTAACTGTTATTCCACTGATGGTTCAGAAACTGTAAAATTCCTAAACAAAATGACTATCAATTTACCTTTACCACATCCAGATGATTTGCCTCCACAGCCCAATGCAAGCAGGATTTTTGCATGTGATCTTCGAATTTTGAGTAGCCGTCGTTTTCCAACAAATAATGTAACACTTTAATATTGCCGTGGTGTGCAGCAAGTACTATTGGAGTGATCATACTCATGTCCTCTGCTTTTGGATTCGCTCCTCTGTTGGTAGTTATGATTATTCACATAGTCATTTAAGAAGATTGATCAATAGGCACCATGAAAAAGAATGTGATAGTAATTGTTTTATCTCACTTACTTTGATATCAAAAATTTCACCACTTCTATATGATTATACTTGGCAGCAGTATGCAGGGCTGTTCTGCCTTCTTTGTTTTTATGATTTATGTTGATATTTCGTTTGCAGAGTATTTTAATAATGTCCAAACTTCCAACAGCAGCCGCAAGTATAATCACTGTGTTTCCTTTAATGTTTTCCTTAGACATCGCCACATCACTCTCTGCATTTGGAAATTGTTTAAATCTAGGTTGTAAAATGGAATCAATTATCACCGACCATGCTCCAGCAGCACCTCCGCTGCTTCCCCATTTCCCTTTTCACATGCAATGTGCAGAGGAGTGTTGTGCATGCCATCAACCATGTTTAGTACATCATCGAGCAGTTGTGAGTCACTCGCATGTCTCAAGATTAAACGACACACACAGCTGTTACCTATAGTATGGAAAAGTTGCCAACTTTTGCTAAATAGCAGCAGCCGCATAATTTGGTGATAGTTATACGACTAATTTGGTGATAGTTATACGACTAATTTGGTGATAGTTATACGACTAATTTGGTGATAGTTATACGAATAATTTGGTGATAGTTATACGAATAATTTGGTGATAGTTATACGACTAATTTGGTGATAGTTATACAAATAATTTGGTGATAGTTATACGAATAATTTGGTGATAGTTATACGAATAATTTGGTGATAGTTATACGACTAATTTGGTGATAGTTATACAAATAATTTGGTGATAGTTATACGAATAATTTGGTGATAGTTATACGAATAATTTTGGTGATAATTATACGAATAATTTGGTGATAGTTATACGAATAATTTGGTGATAGTTGTTAAATATAAGTTTGAAACAAATAAAAATGACTTCATACAACCTTCAGATGCAGCATAATGTAGAGCTGTCCATCCATACCCATCTTTAATGGACATATCAACCCCAGCGTCCAAAAGAAATTTAGCAATGTTTATTCTATTGTGTGCTGCACAAATCAGCAGTGCTGTGCGTCCATAGTTATCTTTGAGATCCATAAGTTTAGATGCGTTCGTCAAGCCTCCCTAAATTTGTATCATCATTTTGTCGAACGAATGATTGCTAACCAGAAATTACCTTTTTGCCACATAACTTAGCAGCAGAGTAATTTTGTTGGAGAAAATGGTTAACAAGTTGAACTGCAGCACAAATATTGTCATGTTTAGCCGCCCAATGCAGGGGGGTCATGCCGTGATTGTCTAATACCTGAAATAGTTAATTACAAGTCATTTATTAATCATTTTTTGGTTTCTCTATAATAAAAAGGTAATCAAAACGGGCACTTATCAACAAAACCAAGCTAAAAATGAGTCTAATTTTCTCTCAGCAATCTGGTGTGAAACTTTTCAGCTAAATAGCAACCAAATAATAGATGTTACACCAAGTAATCAAAATTAAACCAACTCACAGATAAGGATAGATATACGTTTTCATAAACATAAAAACCCTAAAAACAATGCATATATCGACACACAGGATATATCCCAGAAATCCTGCAACCTTTATCGGTTCAAACCTGTGTTAAGTCTTGGCATTGTCCCCAGGACAATAATTTGCGCAGAGTTGTATCTTCGCTTGTGCATGCATCTTTCAATGGTTCGTACTTCTTATTTTCGACCTAGTAACACAAGAAATCAAGGTTTACTCAAACTGGCAACGAGTTCACCCAACCATACCATTTCAATCTTGGACTCATCATTTTTGAAATTTCCTCGAGCAGCGTAATGAATAGCTGTAGCACCCTTATTATCTTTGATAAATACATTGATATGTGGCACTGCAACATATATTATAACAAAATAAGATTTTAATTTGATGAATCGTGGTAATGCAATAGGTGTACAACTGTGGGATTCAATGGTTTGTTTAAGGATTCAATAAAAAATTCATGCAGCTTAACCAGGAAACTAGTATTCTCTGTCACTTACACAGCATACAACAACTGACCTGCATCCCCCAAAACCATCGAGTAGTCATAAAGCATTTGACACATTTGTGGATCTCCCTTTTCTGCAGCCAAATGCAATGCAGTTTTTCCATTTACATCTTTTCGGTTGATTTGCAACGACAATATTTTTCTCTTGAAAACTGTTTTTTGTTTCAGTTTACTTGGTTGCTGCAGAGTTTTAAGTTCCGATTCTAGCAGCGCCAAGTTGGATGATTTTACTGCCTGTAGACAAATTAAATTTTTTTTCCTTGACTGGAAACATAACAGTCGCTATGACACAGACAAATCAAGAATACTGTGTGTAGCAGGCCAACAGGCCATACCTTAGATGTGGATATATCCACTTATACAATAACAAATTATATATATTACATCATGCAAGGGCAGTTAGTTATCTTACTCAGGTGCACAATAGCCAGTATTAAGATTTAAACTTTAAAATTGTTCAAATAAATACATGGTTAAACTAATTTTAAAGACTAGAAGTTATATATTTTATCAAAATGTAAACAGCTTACTTTAAAAATATATTTTTAAATAAAATAAAAATATTATTCTTTTAGTTGTAGCCAAAAGTTTCATAACAAACCTGATGGAGAGATATGTGTTGTATCTGTGCTTCTTTTGTCTTCTTTCTTTCCCAATGATGTTTTCCTTTCAACTGCTTTGGGTCCATTGTCAAGGCTATGTGTTCTGCTTTTAAAAAGGCTGTCATTTTTAGTCAAATTGTACCTCTGACTGCCAGTATCAGTAGAAATATAAGTGATTTATCTACCAATGTCCAGAGTATGAATCAGTCAAATTTTTTCTTAACAAAGGGTATTGGGCAAATATGCTGAGTAAATGCAGTCAGTACGGGATTCTATTACCCCTTGGACAAAGCAAATATTTCTATAATGACATAGTTATTTGGTATTCATTAACAAAGACAATCTGTCAAGAGTAATCATAAGCCAACAGCGGTTATATTGTTTGTGCTCCCGCTTTACTATGTAAATACAAAACCTTTCTTTTTCAGAGCACATCTACTTCCCCAACCAGCAAATTACAGCGACTTCTGTCAGAATCGAGGGAAATGGTTTTTAACTTGGAACGAACTGCTCTCTCCCCTTCCCCCAGGTCAAACTACCGCAGTCGGAGTTCCGAAAGAAAATATTGACGAGCACTTTACAGAAGTTCTAATTTGCGAACATCCTTGACGTTTGTTACCTCTGAAAATGTATTTTTGTGAATTTTTTATTTGGTCCCACATGCACTTTCTCAAATTTTACACTTTTATCCTAAGAAGCCTTATTGCTATTATTGAAGTCATGATTTTTGTTCCTAACTGTGTTTACTGTTTGTTGCTTGCCAAATTTATGTAGCAGTTTTATATAATAAATTAGTTTTCTACCTTTGTAAAATGCATTCTTTGAAGTATCGTAGATAATTTGACCAGGGTTAGCATATTCGGTTGCACTGTAGTAGTTTGCTGTATACACCATTTCAACATGGGCTGGACAAATTCTTACATAATATTATTTCCACAGGTCTAATACTGCTAATCAGATTTTTGTTTTATTTAGCCAAAACAACGTATATATATATATATACATAGCTGTGTTGTTGCACTGACATAGCATATTAATTGCTATTTTAGTGTTAATCCACTTTTTTTTATCACCAAACCGTTCAGTTAAAACAGATGAAACAGCAATCAAGCAGTGTGTTGCCAGTGCTAAATGGTGTCGGTCAGGTTCTAAAAATGTGCGGTCATTCTCAGGTTTCAGTAACAGTTTTGACTTAAGTCTAGTTTGTGGTAAGGAATGTGTACTTGGTAGACCAGCTCAACACTTAAATGACTTTAGACTGGTATTAACCTGAACAAAAGGGATTTTGGACCGAATCCGACAGATCCTATCAATTGCGTGATGTCTGAAGATATCACATTTATCGCAGTCAATTATTTCTGGCAAACTAAACCGCTATATGATGCATTTAAGTCATAAAATTCCTGGTCTCAGGGCTATCACCATTGACCCCCCACACTAATGTAAGGTAATCGCATGAAAGAATAAATCAAAGACGAAAACAAATGATTCGGTTTCAATTAAACAACCACTTGTATTTGCTGGTTTTGAGAGATGTCATATTTCCAACATCAAACTAGTTTAAAAACAGTCATCAATTTAACTCAGCAATAAACAGCGATTAATATTGCGTTTTATGTACAAGTAGTAAGGGCGAAAATTACTAAAATGTAACAATGACACCGATCACCTCGAGAGAGACAGGGCTCATAGCAAATGAGCAGGTACTATGTAGCGTTGCTGCAGTGTATGTAATACGATTGTGTCGCTATCATTGGGCAACCGCATCACCTTGGCTTGACAGGACACGTTTTCACAGCGTTATAGAAAGCAGCATAATTAGTGCACACTTCCGGAGTATTTCAGATGGATTTGCAGTGTTACATTAGTTGGAGTTGCCAAGGGTGAAATCACACATTGAACTTTGCAGTGTTCATGCACACGTTAACAACATTTACGACGGTTGTCTAATAGGATTTTGCGCATATATACTTAATGTGCCTAGGGAACTGATTGTTTTCATTAAGCAAGCGATTGAGAATGTTGGTTATCATCCTGTCAGTGATATGAAGATGAGAATGAAGTACCTGACATTCGATTTAATGGTGGTTGCTGCTGTTGAGGGGTGGACGAGGGTGTTTGCCTGTACCTAACATTGGACGATGGGGCCAAAACAGCCGACGTGCCCATCTTTGGACTGTTACGGCCGTTGTACGGAGTTTGTTGAGCTGACGACTTATCTACGAAAGTTTGTATTCTACGGACCGGACTGTTTCGGCCGCTGCCTGTGCCCGATGCATTTAGCAAGTTATGAGAATTAGGTGATATTGAGGTCATGTCCGCACCATCCAGGCTTCTTCCAGATCTTCCTCGTTGGTGGTTCACAGGAGGACCGTATTGCATGGCTGGAGTGAGCAGAGATGACATGGATCCATGGTGTTGAGGAACATCACGTTGGATTGGACTATTTCTATCTTCTCTATAAATAGAGCGTTGTGACGGCTGCGGCCTTTCTCCTTGTATATTCCCAGCAACCCTCTGCTGCATGTGGGCTGTTTCATCCAACGACATATTTCCCAGTCGCTGGTTCGGCATTGGACTACTTCGTCCGCTGCTGCTGCTTTGGCTCGACATGCTGTCATTCGGGTTCAAGACGCGCCGCTGGAGCCCGGGACTCAAGCGAGAACTATTATTACGGTTGAGATTGGCAGACGAGGAAGGTCGATTGGTCTTTTGAACTGATGGTCGAGACACGGCCCCATTTCCCGAGTGTTGCCGTGAATGAACGAACTGGGCTGGTGATCCAGCTCTATTTTGACTGTCAGAGTTCGCTCTCGCCGATCGATGAGCGTACGGCATGGTCGGATGCATGGAAGGATCGTTTTGCTGAGTGTTCATCGATCCTCCTCGGATGTTGCTTCCGCTGCTACTTCTTGGGAGGTTCTGGCTGAATCCTGATGCGCTTCCTGATGGGAGGACCGATGTGGATGCGGAGACATGGAGTGGATGTTGAGGAGGATGCTTTCCTGCATCACCTTGCCCGTGGGGATCATAAACCTGCACAAATATATATTCTTACAACAATGTACAAGTAAAACTTCAATAAAAAAAATCGCTTAAAAAAACGAACCTGGTCTCCGTAGTTGGTTATAACAACTGTAGAAAATCCCATTCTCAAACTTTCTTGGTCAAACACTTCTATCTCATGACATTGTTGCTCAAGCAATCCCCGGATTCGGTCGCTTCTCTCCGTCTCTAACTGAACAGTTTCTTCCTCCATCTGAAATAAAAAATACTTCATGTCCTACAAGATGGTCAATGCTCTACTTTAGAGAATGGTATTCTTAGTTATTTTATCATCATTTACTTATTACCATTTCTGGTACTTAGTATTATTTTCCATCACATACATTACCAAGGTAGATATCAACCTAACACTGGTAGGTTTCTGACGAAAGTATTATAATGATAAGAGATGACCCATAGTTACAACTATACAACTATACTTGGGATTGGGCCATTGTGGTTTTTCAGAATATGTGTGGAAGATAATTAACCAATCCGTCAATTTTATACCTGTGTAAGTACAAGACACTATCTACAATTTTTAAGATCACTACCAAAGTACCAACCCTTTGTTCCAGCATTGCCCTTCTTAGTGAAACCTTCTGTTCCAAGTCCTTCAATTCCCTTTCGTGTTGAGATTCGGTCACTTTCTTCACTTTGCTCTGGTAAGCAGTGAGCAGTTCGAGTTCCTGCTGAAGTTGAACCTTCAACTGATTTCGCTCTTTTTCCTGCGAGTCGGACAACTTGCCCTGGAGAAGCAGGATTTATTTATTAGCCAATATCAAGGATGATTTGCTAAAATAACTAAAAATTTGTATATAAAAAAAGTTGTATGCATGGGTTTTTGGGTATCTTTTTAATTTACATACAAATTATTATCATTTTAACAACTAGATTCAGAAACTTAATTTAGCCAAATTCAATGCTTTATTAGGAAAAAAGGGTAGTATGAATGGAAAATTCGCCTACTAATTACCATACATCTAACTGAATACTTTTACCATAAACATACCGTCTGCTTTTGGTTAAGCTCAGTTATTGATCTATCGTATTGTTCGGATAGTATCGCAAGCTTTCTCATTCTCTCATCTTTCATTCTTCTTAAAACCTGGAAATATATATTCCCAATACGTTTTAAATCTGGTGTGTTTCGAGTGTATTTTTTATATCAAAACCTCCAGAAATTATGAAACAGTTTGAAAGCAATGTCAGTTTATCTAACTTCATGTTAAACTTGCGTCAGTTAAACTTATTAACAGAATGACAGTTATAAGTTTTTTTACCTTTATTAATATATATAAATTACCCATACACGGTCAAAAAATAATTTGGCAAACCTCCTTTTGTTCCTTCTTGGGGACAGATTCAAGAACATGATTCTTCCATGCTCTGTATTGCTTCTCTTGTACTTTGGCAGTCTCCTGGTACTGTTTCTTTATTTGGCTTTCTTTGGACTAGAAATTAAAGTCCGAAAGTAGCAATGAGGCCCAGAGATTTGTGTACAATCTCATAGTGCTAATAATACTACACTAGATCTTTATCTGTTAGTACAACACATTCGCACGTTGCTGCCCTTTGTCTATTTCTGCACCTGACCCAAGATTTCTGTTAGTCAATCAGCAGTCGGAATTACAGATTAGCAATTGGCAGCAACGTACGTATGTATATGCATGGGATACCTATGATACAAACAAAGAATACATACAAATATTGCACTGAGGAAACCAAACAATTCTCAGTGCATAAAAGTGGTTAAACAGAGTTAGTACCAAGGAGCAAATAAGATAAGCATCAAACACACATATATACATACAGTTGCTGCCAGGTGTGCAATTAATCTTACAACTATCTGTTAGTAAGGCACATTGTTACCGTTGTGCATAGTAAGAAAATTTCAATAATTTCAATGTTGCATGGAATTTATTAGAAGGAATCTAAATGAGCCGTGAACATGCAAATCAAGGCACATTGGCACACATTAAACATGCATATGAGTATCTATTATTCATCATTTTTTTCCTTTAGCCAGATTAGTTCAAGTGGGTTGAAAATACACTATGTACAATTGTTCAATGGTCGAACTGCAAAATTTGTGAATTTAAATTTACGAAAGTGGCACAAGGGGTCTGGGTTAGATTCAAGTACTTTGGTTGGGGGAATAGTTCCAGATAGTTCCAGAAGATCGTTGGCACTTTCCCACTATTTCACATGCGATTAATACATGCACCAAAAGATTACAATGCTATTTTAGGACTGCTTATTAGGTTCAGATTTGATGAGAAATTACAGTTACAAATTACGAAATTATTTTGACATAATAAACAGTGTGTGTGGAAACTACAATCTGGTTTAAAACAACATTATTGACGTGTTTAAATGCGAGGCACGTAATTGAAGAACAGCATAAAATGGGCTTAAAAAGGAAAACATTTCACCTGGCAGCAACAGGAATAGATAGCTAATGGAACTGGCGCAATCAGCTTATCCACACATATTGATTTTTTTCCGAATATAAAACATCTGCACTGTACACACAAGTGCCATCATACAAACACAGACCATTTATAAGTGTAAAAACAACACAAGAAATTGAGAAATCTTCACCAAGAACTTGCATTTCCACAACATTCACAAGCCATTTTTCACTTTTCGTACCACCTACCAGCGATCTCACTAATCATAATCCATAACCACAATCATCAAGTATAAAAAGTCACAAAGAAAACAGGAACAGAAATTATTCAAGCAGCAAGCAGCTATAACAAACTATGAATCACAAGAAGATTGTTAAAAACGAAATTAAAACAGCAAGAAGCGTCTCAGAAAGCAATTCTCGTCCGGCAGTAGCAAAAGAAAGGAGGAAGAACTACAACTATCAAAGTGGTAAAGAGGACCTGGACAGGAAAGATCCACACTACAAGTAATAGGAACACAAAGGCAGCCACTGCGTAATACTGCTGCTGATCTGATGGCACATTGTTCATTACACCAGCTGTTAATGTTGAAAGAAACGAAAATCTTTGGCAGATAACCTGGGTTAGGTACTTAATATCATGTAATGCCATGTTTGTAATGTACTTCCATGCAGATTTTGTACATGGGACACATTGTATTGCGCTCATCAATGCATCTCTCCAGTGTATACAAGACAAGTAGCTCCAAACTTCTATGGCATCATTCTTCAGTGTTAATGGCACTTGCAGAAAAGAAAGATTTCTGTACTTGGTTATATATGACGCTGATTCATTTTGGCGCTTTTGGAATTCTAAGCAATGCTGGATAAACCTTAAGATGCAGGCGAAAAGCAGAGATGTCAAAAGACAAGTCGTCCAGGTAGTATAGGTGAGAATGTAACCAGAAATAAGAAAAAGCACAACAAACAACCCAATTACTACACATGGTACAATGGGAGAATAAAAATAAGAAGTCTTTTGAACATCAGGAAGCTTCCCAACAGGCTTGCTTGTGTTACCCTTAACTATCTTGAAGGTCTTTCTGTTCTGCTGTACATCTTTTGGCGGAGTTTTACTTGTTTTTTCTTTGGCCTTGGTCGGTGATTTGTTGCTTGACTTTACCTTACCGTCTGCTTCAATGAGCTGGCTCTGCGATGAGCATCGATGTGGTGTGCTCTTCAATCGATGCGAGACGGGAGAGTTCCTCATCGCTTCTTTCAGACGACACACTTCGCAGCCTTGGTACTCAGCTTGAGGCTCACACGAGGATGAAAACGTGGCTGATGTTAATCTTGACGAAGTGCTGGTGACTCTTCCAAGAGGAGACGAAGACAGGGATGGGGACAACGGACTCTTGTGTTTGTGGCTGTGATCGAATACTTTAGAAAGATCAGATTGCAAATTCTTAAGTTCGTCCCTGTTGAGTCCCATTTCATGTTTTTTGGGCGGTGCCTTTCGCATCACAAATGATTTAAGAGTTTTGAGAGGAGTTGGTGGCGTCTTGCTCCCACCATATCCCCATGGTGGTCGTTTTTCTCCCGAATTCACTGAAGGCCGATTGTACACAATTCCATATTTGATTTCATCGGAAAATATTTTACTCTTTTCCTGGATGCTTTTGCTGATACCTTGTGGGCGATTAATAGTTTTCCGATCAAGTTTAGGTTCATCAGACATTTTGTTCCACTCTGCAGCTCGAGTTAGGACACGTTCCCTTAAACTTCTCTTTGGTGATTCCACTTGATTTGAGTTGGGCGACATTGAATTGACGAAGAACTTTGCAGGCTGCACGGTCGGTATAAACTTGCCCGACTTCCAAGGTGGCCTCGTTGGTTTATCTGAGGCGGTTTTAAGTGAAACAGAAGGAATCCTGGCCTTTTTCATTTTAATTGGAGCCTCCTTTCCACTTTCAACTATATCGGGCAGACTTTTACACTTCTTCGGGGTAGATTCAACTTCTACCTTTTTTAAATCGCCGTCAGAAGATTTTCTTTGCGAAACTTGCGGAGCTTTCAACAAGTTAGCGAAGCTTGATGCTGGACAAGTTCTGCTCTTCTCGGGAGGAAGCATGACAAGCTCCTCATTTTCATCATCTTTCACTTGCTCTTCATCTTCATCGGGAATATCTCTTTCTTCAATAAACTTTGATTTGAGAGAAATTACAATTTGGTCTTGACTTCCGAAACGTAATGTACGGAGACCCTCGATAAGATCTTCCTTTTCGCCATCGTCTTGCTCCGTCTCCGCTGCCAACTGGATCATATCCTCCTCAGTAACATCCACAACTGATGACGTATCACTGGCGTCAGAGGAATAAATGTCATCGCAGAAACCTGCATCTTCATAGCAGGGATCAATAACCGCGTCGTAGACTCCAAGAGCAGCAAATTCATCCATAACGCTCAATAAATTATCAAGCACATTGTACAACATCCAGCATTCTGAGACATTCAGACAAGACACCAAACCGACCACACCATACAAATCACCATCCTCCATGCAACAACCATCCAAGCTCACATTACTACCACAGTTATTATCTGATGCATTAGATACAACACCCGTGTCAAACAGCTTGGCGTGTTCGAGCACATTCAACGGCTGACTGTCTCCGTTATCTCGACTCACTTTGAGGCTCTTAGGTTGCTGTCTCATAGCAGTCAAATGCTTTCTTTTCAACTCATTCTCCCTTCTTTGAGAATATTCCACTTGGTTGGAGAGCTCGGTTTGATGTTGGGATCTGGAAAATAGTAAACATAAACACTTTATAAATACTTGACCATTAAGTATCACCTTAAGAAAAATGGAGAAATTGTTTGCGGCAATTTTAAAAAAATATTTATTTTTTTGTATACTGGATATAACTTGGGATAAGAAAAGCATTGTGTGACGACACTACTGTTGCTTCATATTGATATGATATTGATATATAAACTCGTGGTTTATCCCTGGATAGAAAAACGCAGGGGCTCTTAAAACACTGGCAATTGTACAATTACTTCAAACACACAGTTGTGTCACTACAGCTATTGTAGTCTGTTAAATAAGATGAATATATCGCTACAGTTTTTGTTCAGCCTGTTGTACCACTGGGTTCAGGCAATGTCTGCTATGTGACTGGACCAACCAACTAGTGAGTGCCTGATTTTAATCATACCAAGTTCTGGTTGATCAAAGACTTGATGCACTAACTATCCATACTGAGGTGTAATTATAAGCGTTGCTGCACCAAAGTTGACCGAAATTGATGAATAATTTTCAATATTTTACTTTGAATTTAATTTTACCAGTCCTTACCTTAGATGCTCCATTCTCTGTTCCTGTATTGCGTGCAAGTGTTTGTACTCAAGTGCTTGGGTGGAATCGTGTTGGGAGAGCAGCACCTCATGTTCCCTCTCCCTATGCTTCTGCTTCATATTCAATTCCTGAACAAAAAGAGAGAAATTGTAGCGCTCTGTATTTTTTAACCTATTGTTGCCTTTTTTGGTTTCTTTTATGTTTAAATCTTTCGAATATCTGTTTTATCCCCGACTTTGTGTTTGTCGTGACTTTGTTCGACTTAAGAGATTTTTAGTAAACGACGAGACCTGTCCGAGAGTGGTCGCTTGTTTTATGTTCTGGGAATGTAATAGCATATGACTACAGGTCTGGTAAATGGCTACAGTCCTACAGATATACTAGCTAATCGCCACAAAATAATGCATCGCTTGATGTTGAAAGTCGAATACACAAATGCACCAAGTAAACCAAACAAATTGCATGTATTAAATAAAAAAAATATCAATTAAAGGAATCCCCACCTCTCTTAGCAAATCCTGCTCATGGTTATGACGAGCCAGCAAAGCTCGTCTCCTGTACTTCCGCAGCTCGAGATCGAGGTTCTGTTGATGTCGCTCGCGTAGCTCAGTCTCGGCACGACTGTGCATCGATGTGAGCGTTGATATTTGGCGATTCAACCAATCGGTTTTCATGTCTTTGCTCGCCTTCAAGCTGCTTGTGTCCTAGTGGAATTTTTTTGTTACAAACACACATTGAATTAAAAACTTTCAAATGATGGGAATAATTTATTGCAGTTATACCTCTTTTATCTGCTCCTTTTTGCTTTTATAATCCTTTTTCTGTTGCAACAGGAATCCTTTTATCTCATGATCTTGCTGTTGCTCAATGTGCTTCTGGAACTTTTTGTCGTCATTGACAACATTCTTGACCTCCTTCTCCAGGTCTTGTTGGTGCCGCTTAATAAGTCGTTCGAGTTCCTGTGAGAACTGGTTCCGCAAGCTCTCCAATTCTTTGATCAGTTTGATGCTGAAAACATAAATTTTTTAGAAACTTTTAAATCTATCAAGCAAATATATAGTTTCTACGCTACCAATCTGAATTTTTGACATTTTACCATTTAAGCATTTACTTCCTTGTACAAAACATAACAGTATATATTTTATTAAATCTTTTACGCCAGCAGCTGCAAATCATGTTAAAATGTACTGAAATGTAACTTTTTATTACTTCTCTGTGTGTAAAAGTGGACCATCGCTACATTCTTTGAAATCCAGTCCAATTATTATTGGGAAAATGCCAAAGTTACCTGTATTCATCCATCTCGTTCTTGAGTTTCTGTTCATAATTAATGAGTTGTTTCTGGTGCTGTTGTCTCATACGTTTGTAGCCAAGCAGCTGCTCACGATGCCGATTGTCTTCGTTGTGCTCGTAAAGCTGACGATGAATCACTTGAGCTGATCGAATCGTTGCAAACCTGGTGGGTAAAGTAATAGATTGGAACATTGCTTTACAAAAAGCCATACATGGTCAAAGTAAACCTTGGACATGATCTGTGTGTTTGTAAAAAAATTATTAAAAAAATGTTTTATTTGTAGTTGTGTTTACCAAAGTTGTAACTTTTTATAATAAATTTATATGAACAGAAACTTTGTGAGTAGTGTTAACCTACTTTATCAGGTGTAAACATTTAATTTACATTAGGTAAATTTAATGTTTCCATTAATCACATGACAATAAAGCAACTACACACTACTTTAAGAAGCTTTTTGAAATAACTTTTGCATTAACTTTTTTTTATGAAAATAACTTTTTTTAAAACAAATAAAATGTCAAACCCAAAACTTAATGTCAAAATTCAAATCTTTCAGGCTGTAAACTGTGTATGATTCTCAAAACAGCCAACCACATAACAAAACAAAGGAATTGAGGAATTTGGAAATCAAAGGAAGCAAAAAATCACAACAAATAATCAGCAACAGAGAAAAACAATGCCTGATCACTGTGTTCATTTCCTAAAGTAAAGTACAAGAATAATCAACACAAATCAAACAAAACCAATATTCAAGCAACTGATTCCTGAACGAAAAGGACGGTATACCCTGAGTTTTCTAGTTGGGCTGCCTGGGTTCGGTTTTGAATGGTTTCGGGAGACATTTTGTCTTGGAGGTGATACACAGGTGGCGGTCGACTGCAGCAAATTAATTTATACATAGCAACATGGTATGGATATGCTGGCATACGCTTCAGAACTTATAGATTTGTTGACCAAGTACGATCGTACAGGAATGTTGGGATCCAAACATTGACGAAATTAGGTACACACACACAAGGACTGACCTGTCCTTTTGGTTTTTGCTAGTCTTTGTTGGTGCTCCTCTTGCACCGACAGGAACACTATGTGCGGATGGTTGATGCTGATGCAAGGAGGTCACGGATGAAGTGGAGGAAGAGTCGGACTTGTCTCCTCCTCGCAGTGAACTCACCTGCTGGAATCGTTCAGTTAGATTGTTTGGTACTTTATGTGATTTCAACCAATCCTTGTCGTGTTACTTTTTTGATTATTTTTTTAAAATTGCAATTATTTGTCATTGTTTACTATAATCAAAATGGCTAAAAAATCCACCAGAAATTTTCATAGACAGTTGCCAAACATTTAAACTCATTGTTTCATTAAAAAATAATTCTTAACTTTGCAAACACTGGAAGATTTAAATTTTAAACACTACGACCTTTGTTAATGCTGGGAATTATTATTAAAGGTTGTAATGAGTTACTGATGCAGCAAGTTATTTGAGATAACACTTACAGGACGTGAAGAATGGAAACTGTGAGTTGGGTGTAATGTATTGGAGACTGCCAAGTGAGATGAGGGATGAGAGGGGTCTGGCTCCGATATCCCGCTACCTGCGCCTTCCTGGCTATTCACACTGCTTGTATCACTTAAATGCTGGAAGATGGAGGTAAACGTTTAGTTTTGAGCCACCACACCTGATTGCTGTGACTAGACAGGTACTACTTTAAATGATTTTCTTTACAAAACATATTAAAGCTATATTTTGTTACATGTATTAATGGCAAGCATAATTCAAATAATGTATGAAAAGCATATATTGTAAAGTAAGTAATGGGCCTACTAGGAAGACTTATAGCGCAATTTTCTAATTAAAAATTACTTGCCATCCATGGATTACAATAAAATGCATAATAAGGCTAGGCCAAGTTTTAGAATAAAGCCAAAGAGGCACAGGTGTCAAACTTAGTTTTCTCACAGATATTGGTAACAATATGCAAACCTGGCATGATGCTGTTTGTTAATATTGTGATTCTAAATGATGTCATTCGAGTAGACGTATTAATGAATGGCGCGATTGTGTGTTACGCAATGCACGAAGTCGGGATTGTTGTCATTCTTATCAAGGGAATGCTAATATTGACCTCGTTGTTGCAGACTTGTTATTGATCGCACATACCAAATATTTGAGAGTTTGAGCTATGATAGTCGTAAAATGAAGGGTAATAAATACTCAAAGAGCAGTTACAAATCATTTACAGCGCTATAAATAATTCTACTTTTTTGTACCTTTTGCAAAAAATTGTTTTACAGTGTGTAATAAAATACCTAAATTAAAAAAAAAACGAGTTTTAAGTTAAGCTTACCGAGTCATTTAAGCTGTTCATACTGTTGCTTTTACTGCTGCTGGCGATGGATACAAGGCTTGGGTTGCTCTGCAGTGAGACAAGAGAGTTGGTGCGGCTGCTTCCTGCTCCATCCTGTAACTAGCATGTTCTAATTTCCAATCATTTTTATAAAAAAATAACACATTAATAAAGCGTCCAGATAAATTGTACAGGAAATTTGACATGGCAATAAACGATCTACCGGCATTGGATTTCATGCTTGTATTTCAATCAAATATGCCAGGGAAAGACAACAATGTCAGCATCATGCCTTTATTGCAGACAAGTTTCACTGCACACAGGCGAATGTTTTGTCATATAAGTCGTGACATGAAAGGGAATGCAACACATACAATGTTTCAAGTTAATTTCCTTTATAACTTCAGCTTCCCACACATTGTGAACAAACAGGGAAACTTTCTATATATATTATTGGCCTGTGTGGGTAGTTTGTGGTTTTATTGAAATGTGTGGTACTGCACAACAATTAACAAGTAATGAGAAAATCATTTTAATCCGGATTGGTTTTGTGCAAAACATAAATAATGAATACTTGTACTTGTACTGCTATAATATTTTACCAGCAACATTTATAATAGAAAACAAATATAGCACACATACATAGCGCAGTGTTGTTTAAAGAAAATACAACATACCCTACCAAAATATAAAGATAAACAAAAAACAACAACAGCGTACCAGTGATTCGCGATCCTCTTCTATCTGATTTTCTGAGTTCGCCGTCGCTCCAGCAGTTTGCTAAAGAAAAGGATAATAATTTAAAATTGGCGTGTTTGCTGAAGTCGTATTTGCTAAGTTCATTCGAGCACACACAGTTGCCAAAAAATAATTGAACCAGGTTGATCTAAATTATTGATTTTAATTCAGGAAGAATAATTGGAATTAGTAGGGAAAATAGCCTGAGTATACTTTACAAAATTAAGTTTAGTTATATATTGTAGATATTCTACTGACAGCCAACATGTTTTTCAACGGCATTCTTTCACAAAAAGGACCGTCCCATACATAGTTCCTTTGAAATGATGAGATTTTTATACATCTTATATAATAGTATTTTCACATGAATTTAAAAAATCAGTATCACACAAAATTCTCATACTCCACAAATTTAAACAAAAGCATGGCAAGCTTACCCGCTGTCTGGTTTCAGCAATTAATATCTTCTTCATCTTTCGGTACTGAAGGTTGTCAAGATCGCGAACGACATTCTTTGTTCTCTCGATAAGTTCAAGTACGACAGTCGCGGAACGAGGTTTCGTCATAAAGGGGTGCTGAGATGTGGTGGTTATAGTTGCTTAAATGTTAACTTTAATACAGTGAATGAATCTGCTTTACTTTAAACAAACATAAAAGTTTTGTGAATCTGCTTTACTTTGAACACACAGAAAAGTTTTGTGAATCTGCTTTACTTTGAACACACATAAAAGTTTTGTGAATCTGCTTTACTTTGAACACACATAAAAGTTTTGTGAATCTGCTTTACTTTAAACAAACATAAACGTTTTGTGAATCTGCTTTACTTTAAACAAACATAAACGTTTTGTGAATCTGCTTTACTTTAAACACACATAAAAGTTTCGTGAATCTGCTTTTATTTGAACACACATAAAAGTTTCGAAAAAACATATCCAATGATTGAAAATTGACGCCTACCTGCAAAACCTCGTTAGATGTTGGTCGGTCATCTGGAACTTTTTGAAGCAGCAAAGCAACGAAGTTTCTGTTAAAAACAAGTTTTTGGTATAAGAAACAGTCATTCAAATTCAAAAGAGCAACAAAATTTGTGTCAAAAACAAGTTTTTGGTATAAGAAACAGCCGTTCAAATTTAAAAAAGCAACAAAATTTCTATCAAAACAAGTTTTGGGTATAAGAAACAGTCGTTCAAATTAAAAAAAAAAAAATTTTTCTGTAAAAAAAGAAGTTTTTGGTATAAGAAACAGTCGTTCAAATTTAAAAAAGGAACAAAATTTCTATCAAAAACTAGTTTTGGGTATAAGATACAGGAATTCAAATTTAGATCATTAAACAAATGATAACAAAAATAACTTAAAAGCTTTAATCTTGCTACTGTGTAATTGATAAAAATGTATCGAAAATTTTTCTAAAACTTTGGTTCAGAATCAGTGCTGTATTTACAAAACAGTTTACTACATATTTAAATAAGTTCTTTCTTAAACCTGAAATCTTGAGACCAACTTCGCCGAGGTCCTGCGTCATCATCCTCTGGATCATTCAGCACTGGTGGATCGTTTTGTGCGATGTGGTATAACGCTGACATCGCGTTCATGTTGAACAATGGAGGCTTTCTCTCAGCCAATTCAACACTTGTGATCCCCATGGACCAGATGTCAGCCTTGCCATCATATTGACCCTCGTCCATGGCCAAGATTACTTCAGGGGCCATCCTGAGTGTTTTAACAAGAGTTTAATAAAAAGATAATTATAATATGGGATAGGTGAAACCGAAAAGAAATACTGTAATTTTTAAAAACTGTTAATATTGTTTTTCTTTACATACAGGAGCTGTCACAAGCAATGTAATGAATTAAATGTCCCAAAGAAATTAAATTGTGGATTTCTAATAATGTATAACTCTACAGTTCAATAGGTTTACTAACTTAACTTAAAATGTTTGAAGTAAACAAATCTAAAGTACTAAAAGTTCGGACAAAAGTCATGTAAGGCGAAAATATACCAGTATGGGGTGCCAACAAAGGAATTAGCAGGCGAGGCAATTGATGCCGAACCAAAATCCGCCAGCTTCACTTGGCCTTGGTCGGTGAGAAGAATATTCCCAGCCTTGACATCTCGGTGGATTTTATTATGAACGTGAAGATAGTGAAGTCCCTGGAGAAAATGGGCGAATGACATAAATTCCAACGCTTTAATATTGAAATTAGATCCGCATTCCAAATCGAAATGGTAGGTCTATTAAAAAATATTGATTCGTTCAAGTAAACTTTGAAATACATATTTACATGACATTAAACAATATAATGAGAATATGTCATTACTAATGATGCATTGTGCTGGAACTGGAGAAAATATCTACATGACAGATTATGTTTATTTAAATAAAACACTGTTTTTTTTAAATATTGGCTTTCAAATAGAAACCTGCATAGCTTCATGAATTATTCCTGATATTTCAGCTTCTTCCAGGGACGTTTTATGCACTTCCACTAGGTCGGAAGCGGAACCAATACAGTATTCCATCGCCAACTGTAAACGTAATAAAAGCAATTATACCTAATCCAATATACATCATTAAAATTACATGAAACTGAAAACTAGGAAAATGCACAAATGAACTGTATCGCAACGTGTTGATAAATTTTATATTTTAAAGCTAAATAATCCAGCATTAAATTAAACGTTACATTTGTTTGTTTTTTTACTTAATCTTTATATACAGCTTGGTACGGTTAATATCATATATGTACAAACAACTAAAAGCAAGTTAAGGAAATGGACTGTTTTTATGGGAAATATTAAATTATTGGATATGTTTACTGAAAGCATTTTGCACAGACAAAGAGTCAATATCAGGCAATATCATGGGAATATGAATGTATACATTAATCACAGCACACTACTCACTATAAACATATTTTATATGAAATAAATAGATTTTTACATTTAAGATTTAAATTTGATACCATGGATGCCGGTAATGAAGTGTCAAATCATTCCAATTTAAACTTTTGTAACTCTTAAAATACGTACCCAGGCTGTGTGTTCTTTTAAATAACAGCCTTTATAATCCACAATGTTAGGATGTTGTATCTGTGTCAGGAACCTCACTTCCTTAATTATGTCTTGCCATTTCTGAATAAAATAAGTCGATTAATCATTTAAAACACCAGACTTCATATACACATAAGTTCTGGTATTATAAATTTTCTTATTATCAGGCCAAACATATGTACAATATACTTATCAATCCTTGTATTAATAGGTTTGTACATTTTAGAACAGTTTACATCGCCCAGCCTGGTGGATCTAGATATAGTGACCTAAAACACCAGTGCCGTGATATATAAACAGCACCCAATACATATAACCATTTTTTTATCAAACAATACAATAGGCTAATACACAGGTAAATTAAAAAGCAGCTTATTGTAAATAGTTGTATCTATATTTCGTTAGTGTAGATATGTTGAATAACAAATAGTAGGGTTTTCATGTAACATGATATAGTCTAATAACTTACCTCAATGGATTGTTTTCCACCATAGGACATTTTCTTAATAGCAACAGCATCGTTTGTGTTAACATTCCTCGCCTATTATTAAAAATAGGTATTTTAAATAGGATGAGAATTAAGATAAGTGTCAGTGTTAAGACAGTTAAACTTTTTAGTTGTCATTTTGAGTTTTAGTAGTATTGTGGTAAATTCTGTTTAAATTTATACACCACAACCAAGAAGCACCGCAAACAATTTATACTTGGTGCATGCAACATGTCATAAGCACTTACATAGTAAACTGCTCCGAAACTTCCATGGCCTATTTCCCGTAAGTCATCAAACAGTTTGTCTGGGTCTTCTGTGAAAAACAAGGCCGCAATGTGTGGGTCCTTCAAGCTTCCTGCTTTCTGGTTGCCTTTATCTGATGGCATGATGCTTAAAGCTGTGAATTGACCGCTCCTTTCACAGTGTTTCGTATGCCGGTTAGTCAAGGCACATGTTATGTTGAACTTAAATTTCCTAGCCGGGCAGTAATAAATAAATTCCCGAAATGGAATCTACCAACATACACCACATAACAAGAAACCTATGACATGTTTATCTCCTGTAAAGAAAGCAAGGAAAAGTTTAATTGTGGTGAAATGATTTACAGCAGTAGGTCATGACACAAAAAAAGTGATGACTTATTTACCTGGTTATTAATAAAAAACATACCAGTAGCACTATACAGCCCACCAATGATTGAATGTAACCTATGTATGACTGCCAGCATGCGACTATTAAATTTTAGAACATGCAATGCTTTTAAATTACTTCATGTTATATTATTCTAGTGGTCATAGTACTCTTTGTAACTAGAGAAATTATTGAAATATAGATATGTGTAACTGGTATATAATAATAGTTTTAATAAATAACACAGTTGCAATTCAGCAACTTCCTAATAAGTCAATCTGATTAGAGTGATTGCAGCCAATTCATTAAGAAGTTACACCTATGTTTACTGTCTCTGGTACTTGTTTACTTAATGAACATCTGATAAAGTCCAATCAACAAACACAACCTACTTTCTGGCATCTGACAAGCTGTATCACACATTGCAGGTAAACAATACAAACAAGCATTGCAACAGTTCGAAATGTTTCTGACCGGCGTTTACTCCTGATTAATATGTAACATATAACTTTCCACAAGAACAATCTCACTTGCTATTCAAACATAAAGTGATACGAACTTCGTGTACAAAAGATGACACAAAGAAGTGACTAATACAAGAGAGGCTTTTGGTAACGATGCGCAAACAATTTTCGAAGCGAGAGAATTTAACTGCTGATGAATACAAAAGGCCTCATGTCTGTTATGCTTAAAATGCTTACTGGATAAAGAACATTAATTAACCAATAAAAACCAGCAAATATAGCAAAACACTTGTGTGTATCATTATTTAAATTATTGTATTAGCGTGCTATAAAATTCTACATAACATCTGATGATGAAAACACGAACGTAGTTGGAATTAGGGCCACTGTTTTAGCGTGTCAGTAACAATTCGGTACTTACGAAGTTGTGAGTCACGACATAGGAAGGAACTACAACCAAGCGGCCTAAATATTGTACAACTTGAACACCGTGGACAATAAAACGTTAGCAGCGCTATAATGAACAATAAAACCCGATGGGTTGGCTACATAACAACGGCGCACATTCTTCTCCGTATACAAATATGAATTAGACGTCAATTAACGAGTAGCGTCTTAATTAATACCGGTATGACAGTACGTATGTGAGGCATGCAAATGCATACTTTATTTAGCATCACGGCATTCTCCAGATGATTTTACTTTGGTCCGTGCCAACGATTACACCACACTCTTACCTAAACGTATTTAAAGCAAAGAGACAGCGGCTGACGGTTATCGATAAATATGTGTGAGTATTTTTAGAATCAATTACGCAAACACTCGCCTTTCCTTGCCCCTCGACGCACACTGATGCAATGCAATAAGCAAGATCTCGCCAGCGCTTTTGGATTCCTCCGCACATGTCTAGCGACGGGCAGGGTAGTATTCAATTTTATTGGAATTTATGTATTTGTCTTTTACCATTAACATAATAAATATTTCAGTGAAAATCATCTTGCTATGCAGTTGAATCAAAACATATCGACCCGACGGTGGCATATACTTATTGAAGTAAGTTTCGTTGTTCAGTTTAACTTTATTGCAACAGATGAAAGTTAGGAACTTAAATACGCGCTGGCATGGTGCCAAAGTGTGTCGAAGCACGCACGTAATTATTTTCCTATAATGAGTCATCTATCAGTAACCTTCACAATTAATAAAAGTCACTTTACGATATGCGCATTTGACCTGTGAACTCTGAAGAAATAACAGAAATGTCGTAAGATGTAAATGAGCAAGTTGGTGTAATGCCAAAAACATTGATTTCCAAACACATTGTGTTGCAACATTCGTTATAAAAAGACGTCATACACAGATATGGATCCGCGTGAATAGAAATAAAGTTATAAACAAATGGTTGGTTGTTCATTAACAATCATCTAATTGCAACCTTTATTTGTTTGAAAAGTGAAAGAAAATACCTTATTGTGAGATACATAAACAAAAGCAATTTTAATTCTTTCAAGTCGGTGCCGTCTGTCGTCCTGCAGCAGTTTACAAGAGGTGAAAAGTACTTTTTATGTCGTGTTGCCATTGTTGGGTACTCTCCCACTGTGACAGGTTTGTGGGAACCTAGCTGGAGAAGGAGATTACATCACAGCGGTAAACTTCCACAGATGACCAGTTACCTTTGGTTCGCTATCTCGGTTTAATATGCAGGAAAAGGTGAAAAAACATTCTATCACCGCTGTGCTAAGTACATGCCATGTCTAACCTTTAGCGGTCTTTTAAATAAAGCTTTTCTCCATTCCGGTAATGCACATAAATAACTTGCCGACATGGGGCCTACATAAAGGAAAATTAATAACCGCAACTTTAAAATCGCCGTTAAAGCGGGTGTCATTGCCGCAATGAATCTACATCATTTAGCCAATCAGCAGAAAATCAATATCGCGGAGAGATTTAGGCCTATACTGCCAAATAGTTCATGTTGGTCTTTACCACACAACAGGACAAAAAATTCCACTATCTCTGAGATATTAATAGTCAACTCAACTGTCGGGAAACTCTCGTTACAACTTAGTCTGAAGTCCAGGTACACACATAGTATATTTACCCGTTATAAATAGGGGTCGTTGAACCCAAAGCAGTGTAGGCACGTACTACGGCGACTGGCAGTTTTTACTTATGTTTACACTGCGCATACATGTAGATTAGATAGCAGGCAAGCCTACACTACATTCTTTGGGCAGGTGGTAAAGACGACGACTTTTTACGGGAAGAAGCGCGTACGGGGCGTCGTAAACCTTCCGAGAGGTGTTAAATACCTCAGGGCAGTTAAACGTGCCAATCGTTGTTTTCGCGGTCGTGTTACAGATTATGTACACGCGCTGGCGTCCATCCGCGGTGCCAGCCGCTGGTACTCGAAACCGGTCATTTCTTATCAATCGTCCATAGAACAATGGACTTTGGGGTTCCGTTGAAAACGCTAGGTTTTACTAACGGGCCCTGTTTATTGTATGGGAAAAGTCAAATGAAACGACCTACTGTTAATAACGTTATTCCAGTTAATACAGCATGGCTATGGCTACCATGCAAGTGATACACCAAAAACCCATGTCTTTGCGAATCATCCTAGCTTTATAAAAATAATGTAAAGAATTTTTAACATGATTTTGAACAATTTCAGGTTGTCATTTTTGCACAGTGGCAGCTTATTTTGTTTAAAAGTAAACTTTTTTTATCGGGTAAAGTCACACATGACCACCGATTTTCTGCATATGGGACACCAAATATGAAACATAATATTAGGGAGAAAAACTCTGTTTTACTTATTTTTTCCTCCTGGTGTGTATAAAACAAAGCTTATCAAAAAAGATCACATCATTTACATAAATAAAATGTATTGGCACTGTTCTTTTCAGCTTTAATTAATAAATTAAAAGTGCATCAAATTGTGAAATCATATATGATAAGCTGAGTTTTACACAAATGTGTAAAATTGTAAAAGGCAATCTGCCATTTTTCTGATAATAGATATTAAAATTCCCTGTCAAGTTAACTTAAATATACACTTCATATATCTTGTATATTACAAATTAAGTTTAAAATCACAACTTTGGTCGTTGATTAGAAAATCATATAAATTACAAAATAGCCTTAAACTTTTTCTGATAGCTAATTATATTTAATCTTTTTTTAATGTAGCTCATTTTTAGCATTTTTTTAAAGAAAAACTGCTTTTTTACACTTGCGGATAAACAGGAGTATCCTATATAAAGAGGGAAACTTGCCCTTCTGGTGTTTTGGTTGATAGAAGAGGTTTAACTCAAGATAAACAATAAGCTGTATAACTCGTTTATGTTACCGTGCTATTTCCAAAAATTTACTAAAAATGTAACAATTAAATATTCTCAGCTCATTCGGCAGCAAACCTTATATTAATACAGAACGTACATTGTCCATATACCTTGTC
>CH002899.1:419587-435469 GCA_000149265.1 Ciona savignyi | reverse complement strand
CAGTGACATATGGATGAAAAACAGCTCTAAATTACAGTCAAACCTCGTATTTCTCGTTAACACTAATCCAATAGATTAAAGCCTCAAATTAAACGACTAGTTTCCCAAAAACAGTTGCATCCTTCACACTAAGCAGGGTAATGGCAAATAAATTATTGTTCTATTTTTCGTAAATTTGATTTTTGAGTAGGTGAGGCGTGAGCATGAATCACAAATCTTAAGGGGGGCGCGACTGATAAAGTTTAAGAACCACTGGGCTAGTCTAATAAAAAGGGGTTTAATTTAAAGCATAAAAGATATGGAACGCACACTTTCCTTCGAGGCTTAGTGTAATTTTTTTACAAATTTATTATTTTTTTTATCATTTTTTATAATTTATTATTTTTTTTAATTTTTATTTATTATTTATTTTTTTTATTTGGGTTTAGCGGCCACGTCTTATTATAGCCCAATTTAATAATTTATTGCTTTTTTAGACGTGTTCTAACGACTGTCGTTTGCCGTTTTTTTTCGTTTTTCAAATTTCAATCAATAGTCCTGCTTCATGTTTTAATTGTGGAAACAAAAAATAAACTAAACTAAACTAGAATGCACACTGTACTTTCATTAGTTTATTATAACAGTGGCTATCTTATATATACACACGCTATTATTTTGTTATTTAACGTATTTTAGTGCAGAAAGTTAACAAACCTGTCACCGGTAGGTTTGCCGTCGCCATCGAAATCTGGACCAATTGTACAAAACGTGACGTCAGTGAAATATCGAGTGAAGTCATCAAAAGACATAAACCATTCTCCATTATCTCGGTTAGCATACCCAATACTGTATTTCACATCGTCGGGTATGTATTGCCATGTATAAGAACTGAAAATCAAGGATTAGAAATGCGCTTGTGCTGCTATAATTCCACATACAGCGGGAGGGCTTACAACAGTTATAAATCTACGTAAGTAGGTCTTACTCGTCACTCCAATCGCCTTTCCACTCATTTTTTCCTCCCCAGGGGTTCCTTAATTTGACCAGTTTGACCGTACTTCCTCGGTAATTCACCTGTACACAATTCACCGATTTAACGGTAGAAAGCGTTAAGCTTATGATTTGATATTTATTACCATTATTTACCTTAGCCACTTTGAGAGCAGAGTAGGCATGCGCACTGACGAGCCCTGTTTTTTTATCGACCGACTCTGAAGTCCCTTGAATTCCACCGCACACAAAACTGTCGTTTCGAAGCGCCCTAGAATTGTCATAAAATAGAAAATTATTCGGTTTGTTATGTTTCTTCACAAATTATAATACTTTACATACTTGGTCATTGTCCGATATAAATGATCAGGAGTTTTGCCCCCGAGTTGGTAAGTGACCGCGATTCCACCGGTTAAATCTTCCATACCATCTTGCGTGAAGCCACCTTCGATTGCTTGATACGAACCATGGACTCTGAATAAAACGAAGAGAAAAACGTTGGCAATTCCACCGAGGTTACTAATATTTTGTAAACACAGCTGCAACAATTTTAAATAACGGTATTGGCCAATAGAATAGGATAGGATATTCATGTTTATCCCCGTGAATGGGAAAACCAAGGGGGTTAACACACGGGAAATCGTCAGATCACCTTGCGTCCACCGTCGGGTTACCGGATCTATTTCAGTGTGTTGTATATGATTCCTTAAATTTGGTAGAACCCATTAATCCGCTGGGTTCAGGGCAATGTGCGTATAGTGCCTTGTCCAAGGACACAACCGACTAGCTAGCGACCAGTTTCGCACCTGCAAGCTTTCGATTGAAAGGCGACGCACTTAACCGTTAGACCAACCGGCCAATAAAAAACTATATTCGTAGAAATATTTAAAACAAGTGCAAAAATCAGTCGTTATAGCTTAGCACGTCCATATACCTACTTTGCATACGCCTTTTCCAAAAGAGGCAGCCAGAATTCATCCCGATTAGCAGACCTCCCGAAACACAGTGATCCGCGAACAGAAGGAAGTTGGTCGTCCACAATGACATCGACCCATTTTCCGAATCTCCAAAAACGAAAGTGGAACATGCCTACGTAATCTGGCCCAGAAATAACTTGATCCACAGGGACAACCTGTGGTATGGTTACACGTGGGAAATTTTACTTGATTGTGTCCATGACGGCTAGCAGGATTAAGTAACGTTTGTATAATCTGTTTACATTTAAATTGGGCAAGCTGTACATCCAGTACTATTGCTACTAGGATTTGTTTAACATACATATGCTCAGCCACCTACTTTTTGTATGTGCTTTGCCGAACGAGCAATAGCTGCACAAGATGCGAGAAACCAGCAGTTTCCAAGCATACCTTGCACAATATCCTCACTGCTTTGTCCGTCCTGAAGCAGCCGTGGATTTTTGGAAAGATCCTAAATTCAATGGTCATAAATGACGTGAAAATACATTTACAATGGAAAATAGTCTGAGGTGGATTAAAGGCGACGCGGGCAAATTATGCCTGCCTTTAGGGATTGAAATAGTTAACTTACCGTTGGTCTTTTCCATGCTATATCTTTCCATTGGTTCGGAGCGCGGGAAGTATAATAAAGAGACTTGGGTTCCGCTGGAAAATCCTTGTCTCTGTAAACATAAGCTTTTCCCGCTTCTAAACTTCGATTCAATATCACTTCCTTTATTTCATTGAATTCCTATAAAAAACACACGTGTGAAGAACACTGATAATTAAGAGTGCTTATGAAATTATTGGGGAAATATGGAAAGAGGTAACACTAAAGCGGGTCAAACATGATAACATTCTTTTTTAGTCAATGTTTTCTTTATTTGCTGTTTGTACAACGGTTACGTATTAACTTTGCAGGCAGACATGTATAAACCATAATAAAAACGTTGTGACTGCATTAAGCACTCAGAAAGTGTAACGCTTCGTGTTATATGGTTACGACTGCCCGATAACAAGGTCACAGTTATCTCAGCATGTACCACGTTAGAACAAGATAACCTCCGCTGTTTTATTCCTTGTCACACAGTGTTAGCACACTTTGCCACAAGGGAATGAGAACATAAATCCTGCTAAAGTTGATAAGGCCGCTGTGCAGCCACACACTACGTATCTGTTTACTTAATAAACTCTGCTTTCTATTGGCCTGTTAATTCGCTTGGAACTATGTCTCCAGACAATTTTTTGATAGTACCCTAAATACACCACATAGAACCAGACTTTTGGGTTTATATATTTTTGCTTAACCTATAACATATGTAGAATCTCTTACCGAAGTAATGGTGTTTGAATTCAAAGATGTGCCTTCGATATTTTCACGTACATCGGGATCAACCCTTGGCTCGACTGGTAGTGGAGCTTCTACAACAACTTCGGTCACGTCGGGTTCACCATCTGGTTCAGTTGAACTGCTGCTACTATTGTTGCCCATGTTGAAATTCTGTCCCGTTATGCGTGCACTGATTTAAATTACGGTGAGAAATGATCTATTACTACCTGGGAGAAATAAAATACGTCAGCAAGCTACACAAAGAGAAATAATTTGATGATGTAATGTTCTTGAGTGTAGACTTCTGAAAAACACTAGCTTGCCGATAACAATGCCTACTTGATTGCCATTAAACGCTTATCAACGGTCACACACGCGTATCTTAGCTGTAACTCGTTGTGGACAAATGGTCATGGCTTATCAGTCGATTTTCGAAGGCAATATTAACAAGACCTTCTTGTAGTAGACTAAATCGGTCATGCGTGAAAATCGGTATGATACAATGCTTATTTACTATGGGAAGGTCCCCGCGCAGCCGAATCATCACTTTTGAAGTTTGCTGTGTTTACATTTCCTAAAGCTTGCAAAACAACCTGTACAATGTTATTGTTTTGTTTCGCCGAGTAAGGAATAGTAAAAAACGTAACGCAAGTTAAACAGGCAAACGTTTTAGCTTCTAATAATTTATTTCTACTATTTAACAGCTGAGGGTCACTCGGGACGGTTCTGTACTTTTTAGTTCGCAATTGTCGACATTTCTGTGTCTGTCTAAAGCTCACTCACTAACTTACTCAATTAAAGCTATAGCACGAGATAAAATTATGCGACGCAGCCCAATACTAATTGAAATTTAAAAATCAACAAACACTCTTGAAAACGTAAATCATTGTTTCTCTCAAGTTAAAAGTGTTGTGGTAAAAAGCTTATAAAACATGGGGACTTTTGGCAAGAGCTTAATGATGTCTTTAGCAACTAACTACACTTGATATACGCCAAACCAATCAAAGTGACAGCTTTAAAACGTAGCAGACAATAGTCACAGTTCAATGTGTTCACGCGTTTTGTACCGATCCTTACGGCTTACATGTACACAAAAAGAAAAAAATGCTCTCTCGATAGAATAGAGATTACCCACTCTCGTGAGAGCTGGGTTACGCGCTGTTATACTCGTCGAGTTAATTGGAGGTTTGGAGTGAATCAAAAGCCCTTGTGAGTGACTGCGATTAAATGTACGTACTGCTAGCTTTAGGTTTTATTTACTTTGTCCGTCGCCCTAAGGTTTGTTCATTTATTTACTTTGAAGGCGTTTTGCGGCCAAATAAAACGCTCTGATATTATTGACCATATCCAAATAAAACGTTGGCTGATATTATTGACCATATCCATCGCAAATCTAAATCTAGTTCACAGCGGCATTCAAACATTGCTTTGAAATGACCGGTCCCAAACCCCAAGGGCAACATACGCTCTAAATTCGACCTGCCTAGTGCTTGCCATTTCAAAACCGTGCCACGTTATAATTGCACGATTAAATCAATGGCCACTTAGCACTACTTTTACTGAAGCTAGGTTTTAATGGTCGCATACAACCGGAAATAAATTGCATAATTATTTCTTGTGTTTGCTGTTACAATTAGAATTACTATAAGCCTGAAGTTCTGTATAAAGATTTGTTTGGTTGCAGCAAAAATAATGGCCACTATGACATATAATGGGCATTGTGAAATCACCATGAGTCTTGGTATGTGTAATAAGTGACCTTGAAATACTTAGACACAGAAAATTATTTCTGGCACAAAATAATGCAGAACTCTTCCGATGGCTGCAACAAATGGAAGAATTGCGAATCTATAAGCCATAAACACTGCGTTAAAAACTGGAGAAATCTTGTTCGGTTGTGGAGAGCTCAGAAACTTTGTGACGTTGTTATAAACGTCAAAGGAGAGCCATTTCACTGCCATGCGATTGTTCCCGCTTCAGTCAGTCCGTTTTTCAGGAATGCATTCCTCAAGAAAACGGCCATGTCCGTTTCAAATAGTCTAACGTGCGAAAAAGAAGTGATAGTGGATTTCATGTCGAAGGAGATCTTTTCACAGGTAAGGTACGTCAAACTTATGTAAATTAGGGTTTAAATTCCCCTTCTTGTTTTTTTATTTAGAAAAAAAAACATAATTAGGGTTTAAATTCCCCTTCTTGTTTTTTTCACTTAGAAAAGAAAACTGCCGCTGGCTAATAACGCCCCTCGATTTTATCTCTTTAAAACATAATGCAAAATGGGCCTACGCACATTTTTGCCGCGTGAACATCGAATCAAAACGCCCAAAATCCAAAAATCTGGTGATGCAAGAGTCATTATAAAATTTCTCCCTATGACTTACACATAAATATATATGCTAGGATTGTTTTCATGCACCCACGCCGCACGCAATTCCCTCCCGAAATGTAGAAGCGTGGGCTACAGAATACACCTTTTCCCGATGAGTAGGCTGTAGTTTGTTGAAAATCCCCTTTACTTTTCTATTTCTCAAAACAAAACTACCCACGGCATGGCGATATTCATCTTGATTTTTTTAATTTTACAGGTCCTCACATTTATGTACACCTCTGACGTCCAAGTAACTCCTGCAACTGCTCGACCGCTGGTACTTGCAGGTGCTCGGTTGCAAATGCAGGGTCTGGTAAGCGCTGTAATGCGAACTTTACTGGATCTGGAAATGGCCGCTATTCCTGGTGAGAATTAATAACACAAACACAAATTTTCTATTTATTTGAGCTTATGCCCATTTAATACTGCTGAGTCTTGTCTATGTTACTGGTACTAAATGTCTGTCCATTGTCGCGTTGGCTTTAAAATCAGACTCTCCTTAGTTCTGAACTTTAACCTGGGATTTGGTTATTCTCTGCTTATTAATTTCTTTTTATCATCAGCTAACGAATTCTTGGTGATTGTACTTATTATAATACCGTGTCGAAATCTCTCGGTACCAGATTTTTGCTTACGTGTTACATAGAACAATTATATATATATTTAGCTGTGTGCTCATACGCGATAGGAAACGAATATTGTCATCCAGGAAACTATTAACTGGGTTGTGTGAATTGCCTTTTTAAATTCATCTGAGGGTTTACCTCACTTGCTGGGGTATACCACATAAGTAATGCTTATAAAAAAATCGACCAACACAATATAATATATTTATAGAAAGCGTTCTTATTTAAAATGTTATTGAATACAAATGGACAGGCTCTTCAAAAGACAAATCGGTTAGCAACGATTTTCGTTTGAAAAGCATGATACATGGAAGACAGAAGATCCCGTATAATCAAAGAGTTCATGATGCAATGGACAATAGAAACTGCTGCCCGGAAATCGGTACAGAAATCCTGATTACTGTATTTTTTAAATCCGTAATCTTAGGTTAAAATCATATTTTGGGAATATTGATATGTGGAGGCGTATAGCCCGATGATTGTGCTTGGAGACTTATATACAGCCTGGAGAGAATATCAGTAACTATATGTGAAAATCCTTTGTTTGTGTTTCAGGGATAAAATAGTCATTTTTAACGTCGTGGGGTATGCGAGAATACCCATGTATGCCCGCGCAATCGTCAGATTTACCCAACGGTCAGATTAATTCACCTCTGTATTTCCACGCATCAGATTGCTGCGGTGAGTTACAAAGCAATGGATCGGAATTTAATGAGGCTCCAGGTCCGCAAGGTTACAGGCACCCCAAGGATGAAAACCTCACAACGACTGGAGTTATGGACGAGCTTCGGTTACAGGGTGACCTCGCTACCCTTAGCTTCGTGCAAACTTTTGCTGCGAGGAATTACTCTGAAGTTTGCGAAACGGAAGCATTTCTGTAAGTCTGGTAAACGGGACTTGAAAGTTTTAAGATTGCAATGTACTAGTATTATATGGATGTATTTATTACCTTAAAATATGGTAATTGGCCTTCCGGTAAAAAAACGGCAATGATACACACATAAATTCCGAAGTTGGCTTTATTTTACTCTATTCACCAGTTAATATGTTATGATGCAAAGAGTTGCACCTCTATAGTCGATGTGTAGTTGTTTTGCGTAACGACTCAAATTGCGGTTATTGATTTATTTAAACTTTATCGTTTGCACGCGAACATAATTTAAAGTAAGAATAATACCTAAGCTAGTGAATAGAACGAAATTGAACTACAAATAGATATTATTTTCATAGGCTAGCATCAGTACACACCATCGCATGTCTGTTGGATGACGACAGACTAAATATCGACGAGTTTCGTGTGTTTTCTTCGCTATGCAGATGGCTTGAAGCCGAGCCAATGCATCTGGTACATGCGCCATATCTCCTATCCAAGGTATTAATACATATTTTATTGCACTATATTAAAATTTTTGGGGGAAGGCGTGAAATCAACGATTTGTTTTGAATCATATTTTTTTACATTCGCGACCGTTTTATTTAAATTGTTTTCTCACCCCAGACGAGACTTCAGTTGTTATCTCCACAAGAACTCGCAGAGCATGTTGAAACAAAGGGATATTTGATGCGAAAAAAGAAGTGTCGTGTGCTGATCCTCGAAGCATTTAGATACCATTGCTTGCAATCACAAAGCGAAACGGCTTTCTCCGAAGGGACGTATGCAGTAGATCCACCTCGAGGCCAAAAACAGCGAATAGGGACGAACAAGTAGGTTTAGACCAGGGGCGTGCAACTGTTTAGCGCAATGGGCCACAACGTACAAGTATAGAGATACCTGGGGCCAGACCATCGAAAATATTTTTTATGACGGCTTTCCGTATTCGGCAATTGCTTCAGCTATCTTTAGCTCAGTTATGTAACTAAGCTCAGTTTTGTAACATTCGAACTTGGTTAAGCTTTTTTTGTATAATACTGTGTAACATGCACTCATTAAGTAAGATCACGTAATACTGTACCACTGCCGGAACAACACACATTATTCTGTAACAATGGGATGTCGTCACAGTACTGTAAACATAATTTAATGGGAGTATGAAGTAGTCTTATACTGTCTTTAAAAATGCCAAAAGTTTTTAAACTATTAGGCTACGAAGTATGAAACCTGTAGCGGGCCACATAAATAGGTACCGCGGGCCGTGCTGTGGCCCGCGGGCCGTATGTTGCACCCCTCTGGTTTAGACCTTTGAGATTTTTTAAGCTGCGTTTCCTTAGGTAAGGCAAATGTGCTGAGAATATTAATTAGAACCTGATAATGCGTTATCTGGATTTTTCAAAAAATACTCATTATCTGAATCAGAAAAGCTTTAATTACCCGTCTTGTTGGACTTTTTCGTACATTAGGAAAACAGCAAGAAAATGCACAGACTTATTAAAAATTTATTTCACGAAGCTCTGCTTAAATGTTACAAAAACAAAAAAACACATGCGCAAAGTCTAGAAAATGCTGCTTCTAACCGTAAGAACATTTGGGAATCATCTACATTGTTACTCAGTTAAACACCCACTAAACTACAGATCCTTCCGCGATCAAATTTTATTGGTTATACGCCATCTATAGATGTTACAACTCTGATGAGGAAGAATGGTCGGTGGCAGAAGACGGTGGGCTGGTAAAGAAAGACAAAACTTCACCCTTCTGTCCAATCAAACCATGCGCGTGCTGTCCTGACTACATACTTGCTTCTGGAGGTGACTTTTAGAGAATGTAACCATGCATATTGTTTCGTTATCTAGTTTGTTGACAACATTGATCAAATTTACTTCTGCCATTGACAACTACTGTGTCCTATTAAGTACACTAAGATAGCTGCCCCGCGGATAATCACCCTTATGGTGTTTCTCTGCAACTATCCCAAGTGAAGGGACGTCCGCTACCCAAATAATCCCATTGCTCCTAATAGAGTTAATGACTCTAAGGAAAACGCGATGTTATTTTTATATTTCTCGGGCTCATCTATCGATTGTTTTACAGGAATCGACACGAAACAGAAAGTCGCATCAGATGGTGTGTATAAGTATGAGGAAAGGGAGAATTCGTGGCTGAGGTTCGCCAAATTGCAGGAACCCCGGAATCATCACGCTGCTGTCTACTGCAAAGGAGCTCTTTATATTATCGGTGTGTGTATCTTATAGTATAGGGTATTTATGTTTATACTTAATTGTGAAAAGGGCTATATTTATTTTGACACGGACTATTGTAAAAGTATACCACGTTTCCATGGTTACGATGGTGAAACTGTTTCAGTTCGATTCGTGTCAGTTAAGTGCAGGACATGTCCCAAGTGTCACAAACGTGAAGTTTAGTGATCACCCAAAATATCGAATGCGTTGCCTTTCAGGCTAACTTAACCTATATTCCACCACTATATACCAGACGTTCTAACTTAGCTTTAGAGTCAACATTTTCATTAGAAATTTTGGCAAAGCAGTTGTTGTCATACCTATTTTCTCTCATTTCAACATTATCACCAGGTGGGTCAGACCCTTCGCTTACTGGTCCCGGTGCAGAGGTTTGCCCGATATCAAGTTGTCATCGGTTGGGTCTTGGGTCTTTAAAGTGGTGTAAGATTGAATCTTTATCCACACCCAGAATGTCATTACAGGTAATAATTACTGCTTATATTTTGTAATAATATTGTTTATAAGTTTTGGTTGCATTTATAATACATTTCTTAACACCATTCGATTGTACCAGGCTGCTTATTTGAACGGATACATTTACGCTATCGGGGGTCAGGATCATAAGCAAAGGATCCTACGCGATGTGGAAAGATATTCCATTAACCGAGGAACTTGGGAGTATTCTGGGTCCTTATCAAGCGCCCGAGCTGGGGTCTCGGTGTGTGTGTACAAAGGCCGAATGTGGGCCGTCGGAGGATACTGTCACAAGAGCGGTGTTGTTCTCGACACTGTTGAAGCATACGATGAGGAGTATGGCAAGTATGTGGTCAAGTTAATATGGCGATACTCAGCACTTCTCTTACAGCGTTTCCATTAAATTTGTAGTGAAAGAGTTATTAAAATAGATTAGTGCACATTTCCCAACCCACAATGCCTGACTCCCGACACAACATGTTGTATCTTTGATAAAGTATAATATTATACTTTGGATAATTATGCATGAAGTTTTGACATATTTACAGCCGAAGGGTAATAGCCAGTAGAATGATGCGTTTAGTTGCAAAGATTATATAGGTATGAAAGCATGTAGCACACGATGCAGTGTCCTGTTTGCAGCTGGGAGATGATGGCAGCAATGCGCTTCCCAAGATGCTTTGCCAACGTGGCAGTATGTCAGGGTCACATGTATGTTCTCGGTGGCGCGTGGCTTGATGCGGAGACGGAGTGTGGCAACTTCAGCAGTGTGTACGACGTTGACGTTTACAACGATGCGAACAAAGTTTGGCAAGGTGTAACGGCCCTGCGAATTGGTCGCCACGACGCTGGGTTAGCAGTACTGGGTAACCACGAAGTTATAATCACACCATATTTCTCTTATGTAATCATGTTATTATTTTCCAGGCCCCCGAATTTATATTGTGGGCGGCAAACACTGCGACGACGGCGCAATAAGAAATCTTGACACGGTTGAATGCTTTGACGTAGAAAAAGATGACTGGGTTGATGGGGTTGCCCCTTTACCGTTACCACTACTTGGGCCAGGCATTACGTATACCAAATAAAATTAACATCTATAACCTCGTGACCATCCGTATATACAACATATTTTGTCATATTTTTCTGTATTGCTATGTGGGCCTAGCTCTACTGCGGAGATATAATCAAGTAACGATATAATTTGCACGAGTTAAAATCTTCAGTTGGTATTGTATAGTACTCATGCGAATTGTGTATGGGAAAATTTGCAAAATAAAATAACAGCACGGGTTAACGCAATAATATTTGCATAGACAACAGATATTGGCTGGTTCAAAGCTTGCGATGTAACTACTTTGCATCGGTGATGATTCAAACAACCTGAGTTGGAAAGTCTGGATACAAGACGTTCCACACCACAGCAAATATAATGAAGGCCACGTAGAGTATAATGGCAATCCAGAACCAGATCTTGTCAGCCAAAGATTGTTTAAAATTTTTGAGCAATACCAAGCCGAGGGTGACTCCGGCAATACCGCCGGCTACGTGGGCAATGAAAGAGACATCAACGCCAGCAACTTGAGGTTGAAAACGGCGGTAGATCGAATAGCCGAAGTCGAAGACCACTATAGCAAAGGATTATAAGGATGTAAATAAAGTTTGAAAAGGCTAATACTATAGGCTATTGCCGTATGTTAGACAGTAGGAAGTTTGTTTTACTTACAAAGGACAACTGTGATAACCACTCTCAGTATCCTATAGAACTTGTCCATCACATCTCCATTCTGTGTGGAAAATAAATTTAGAAAATTTCTTAATTTTTATCAATTAAAACTCACAATGATAACGTTGGCGATTTGAGCTGTTAGTAGTGCATAAGTACCACCACTACCACCGACAAGGGCAACGGAAGGGTCGACAACAGAGGATGCAAGAGAGCCTAAAAAACACAGTTTTATTTTGTTAATAATTCAAATATCAACAAAATACTATTTAAGTTTAATATTAATAATTTAATGCAAGTTACCTTATCAGAGTATTACAACTTAAAATTTGCTAAAAAAATACCAGTTGCCTTGATTTGTTTAAGTTTAGATTAGCATATGGGTATAATAAGCGCATGTGTTGCTCGTATAGTTCCACACGACATATCTACCTGCGATCACACCGCCGAAATATATTCCCCCAATTCTCAATCCTCCGTGCACCATTTCAAGTGGAATGGCAAGAATCATTTGCACCAACACGTTGAACAAAACATGCTCAAGCCTGCATGGTATTAAAACATGATTAATTGTTTATAAAGATCACTGTTGTAAGTAGAGTTAAACGGGATCAAGGGTCATGCTTTAAAAGTGATTCTTCTATGGAACTATCACCAGTATGTACGTACAAAGTTGACAGTATAAAGACGTGAATAAAATTTGAAAAGGCTTTGACGCCACCAAGTTGGTAGTAATTGGTAACTAGTAATTTGATTCAATTTTGGTCTTATTTAGGGAAATGTCATCGTTTTTGTTTGTTAAATGATAAGGTGAATTTCGCAATATAACAGAATTATGACGTAAAAACGCAACTGACCAGCTATGGTTACTGGTTTGCATTACTTATTAAAAAGCACTTCATTTGAGTGATAATATTTTAAAAAAATACCTAACTTAGGTTGTAGTATATTTTTTAAAATAATTTGTAACACTTTCTTACCCTGCATGTGCGAACATGTAAGTTATAAATCTCCAAGCCTCCCTCCGCCTGGTCGGTAAGAATGATATCGGGGAATCTATTACTTCCTTACTGATGTTGAACCATTCTCCGCTCAGTTGACCGTAGTAGATATAAACCCCTATCTAAATCGCATGGTATTAACTATTAATGGCCCGCTTTGGTATTGTGAGACTAAAAACCATACCGACTTGGCGAAATAGGAAAAAATATAATAGGACCGGAATTTCACATAGCTAATATTTTTGTCATGTGACTTTCTTTATGCGCATTATATATGGCTTTCTGTCAAACGCTTAGTAAACACGGTAGAATGTTATTGAAAACCTTTATTTTAACAAATGTCGCCTGTCTCCTTCTATCGACCAATAGATTTTTAAATAAAAGACAAAATGATGACTCTTTTTATATTTCTATAAATGCAAAAGGCCGTTATAAACATTAAAACAGGCAGACACGACACTATAGAAAAGGAAACTATAATGATTTGTTATAATAATGTGTTGTTGGTTACCCCATTTTAGGGTCCAGTATCCTATATTTATATATACTGTATATATATATATATTTATATACACAAGGGAACTGACCTGTGCTAGACTGATTAACAGAATACCGATAGGGGGTGGACAGCAGTTGTATTGGTCCCCATATGCCAGTTTTTGCTGGTCTTTGGTGAGAATAAAATTTCCCACTCTTTGGTAACCTTTGTTGAACATTGCGAGTTGCCCCCGTGTGACACCAGCTTTCTTCGCAACCTTATCAACGTCTTCCGCCTCCTACATTCCATAACTTTATTCAATTAGCCTAAGTTTTACTTAGTAGTGATACATAAATACATTAAAATTGCGATGATATCAATATTGTTCAAAGAATCATTTTGTACAAAATTAACAAAAACACAAATCTGGTTTCAAGACTTGGCCTATATTAGGATAAGTTTTTAAAACAAACCATTTTCTCAATTTCTTCCAAAGTTACATAGCCGTCTTTATTCCGGTCAATGTAGTTGGTGACTTTCATGATAACTGACCGAGGTAAGTTCGACCGATTTTCATTCACCATTTGCGCGAAACTTGTTGCATCAATTCGAGAATCGTCCCCGACGTTCTACGAGTAAAAAGAATGTTCGTTTAACCTTAAACAATTAGCCAAATAAGCTATATCACACAAAGTCAGTTCTTACCGCCGAAAACAGCTCGCTTAGTGTCTGGAAAAAACAAAATACATAAATTCAACGGAAAATCAACGCTTTTGAAGATATCAGCTTACCTTGGAAGGTCCGGCTTCATCACCGACAAAGCCAGCATTAGAAGTCATCGTTCAACGCAAAATTACTTAAAATATAAGAATATCGTGGAAGGCTGTTTTACTGCTTTTAACTATAGCAGCTCATCTGCCACGCCTGCAAATATTCGTTTTTCAACGAGCGATTGTTATTTCTCCACTGCCTTCTTACAATAAACACGTTATTTCCGTAATTCGAACATTTAGGAAACGCGTAAAGTGTCTTCTTCGGTTTAACGCACAATTTATACAGAAAACTCCGGAAACAAGAAAATAATAATACTTATTGCCTAGAAATAAATAAACAAATGAGTTTGTATTTTTTGAGAACGTTTTTTTAAGATGAAACAAATATTAGGCATAAACTCATTTATACAAACTTTCAAAATATGTCTCAATGAACCAAACTTAAATCGCCCTAAAAAACAAAATGGTTAATCCATCCTAGACAAGCAGTGTTTGGGAATATTTTTTATTGTGAAATTGCCGCTAATAATTGAAAACAATACAATTGCAAGTACGCCAAGCTCACATACAAACATAGAAAATCTATACGTCATTCGTCACGCATTAGTAGGTTCATGCGCAGTTGCATCGGCTTCAAAAGCGGGGTTGGCAATGCCGTTTTCCCCATTAGTTGGGGGTTCCCCAGTTTCAGCGGGAATAAGACAATTATGCCCCCTCCATTTTAAAAGACGGTATACTGCGACGACGGGCAGTGTTAGGAAGACTTGTAACCCGCCGTAGATGGCAGGAAATAGAAGTATGGTCCCGAACTCCGGTAGAGTGATACTGTGTAAAATCAACAATGTTATATCATGTTATCTATCTTAAATTATCAGCTTTTGACAGACAATATGCATCTTAACATGCTGTTAATGAAAACTCTATATTTTTTAATATATTTTCAAACAAAATAAAAGCTTCCGCAGATGGCCACTTAATAGCTATGGTGCTTTTCTGCAAAATCGCCAAGCAACCATATGGCAAAGGAATACTCGTATTTTTTAACCACAACAAACCAAGGTATTTTTATTAGCTTCAGATCGAATGGCTTGCATAAACAGTTAAAAATAACACCCTCCACCTGAATGATATGAGGACAATTGAGACGCCCAGTGCGGTATTTTGCATTCCGGTCTCGATGGCCACAGTTCGCCTTTGCGCAACGTCGTATTTTAGCCACGGCAGTCTCGTTGCTAAGTATCCAGCAGTTAACCCGATTGATGGAAACAACAACAACACCTATGGAGAGATTCAACGGTTACAACTGACAATATGTTAAGTTATTTTCAGGATTATAAATAAACATTGGATGTATCGGTCAGTTTTCTTGTTCCGAACGATTCATTTTACAAAGCTATTAAGGTGTTCATTTGTGACAGGGTCGTTAAAGTTTGCAATTTGTGGAATCGATAAAACCCATTGGTTATAACATTGTTCGTATATTGTATCGCAGTAATACTCAGGAATAGCAATTAGTTTTGAACGCGTAACGGGAGTTTGACTGCGCGTTATATATTTTATAGATAAAAAGACATTATGGGCAGGACCCGACTCCCTATAGTTCCGCACAAACCGGATTGCTCAAATTCAATATAACAGTCATTATATCGTCTATGTTGTTAATTTTAAAAAGTTTTCGGTTTGTATTGCTATATTGCACGAAGAGAATACAATTTTTATAGTTGAGCTATATACAAATAAGCTATCCGCTTGGAGTTAAGAACATCAATGATCTATATAGTCCCAAGCTGTGTGAAAAATCAAACAGTTGCAAAACGTTGTATACAAACAGATATTTTATAGCAAATTTGGAGTTATAAGTTACTGGAAAATGTACACATATTTTGTGTTTTGATCAACATGCAATTTCACTACACTTACAACAATTTGTCGCCATGAAATTGAGTAATTGACTCTCTGAGTTGCAGCGAGTATAATGCTCATCAAAACAATTCCACCGAATCCTGATGCCGTGCAGATCTATACATAAAAAATAAAGTTACCTTAAGCCTTTATTAAAATGAAATA
>CH002899.1:391592-419459 GCA_000149265.1 Ciona savignyi | reverse complement strand
AGATAAATGACGTCGTTATAATTCGTAAAAATAATGTCAGTCGATGTAAAAACCCCACGATGAAACCATTTGCGTGTTTTGGCTTAGAAACAGCACTAGGAGCGTTATGCATCAAACACATTGTGGATATCCCAAGGTCCTATATAGTTATAGGATAAAGACGTCACGTAATGGATGACAGAACGTACATGGTGACTTTTAAAACAGAGGCAACGGTCCAGCAACCTGCCTTGTTATTACAGAAAGTCTACTGCCTGCTTATTTTTTCTGTCCACGACGTTTTGGCCAGTCAACCATCGCATAAAGTATATAAGCTTTTTTTTACCTAACTGGTCGAAAGGAACCCTCAGCGTGTTGTTTGAGTTGCTCATAAGAGGAAACAGGAACAACCAGAGGGGCATCGTACCCATCGCCAGTAATGTTGAAACTGTTGTCATAACAACACTGAAAAAACAAAACTAGTTATTAAAGCACATTACAATGTATCCAAATTATAAATTCCGTTATCGTTGTAAATGAACCATATAAACTAAAAGCTATGAAGTGTAACTTCCGACTAGGTGTGGCTCCCCACACATGTCTTTGTAAGAAAATGCTTGGACGGGTTCTTTTTATTCAGAGTTTGAATATTTACCTAAAATTTACATCGCCGTCTAACCAGTAAGAAGCGAGATTGCTGTAAGTACCACCCGGGCAACTACCCTGTATGTAAACACCAGTTGCTTCTGGTGGAGTCATTTGAACTGCTTCTGACAGTCCGAATCCGAGAACTAGACAAGAAAATAACATATTGTTAAGTAGTCCTATTTTTACACATAATTATTCCTTACGTGGCATTCCTATTAATTGCAAAGCCAAGGCTACGACAAATCGTTTAGGTTGCTTATAGTAAGTCAACACTTTCTTTAGTTCAATCGAGCAACCAAATCCAAACATGACGACGGCGATCAATACCCTAGAAAGCATATTAACCTTGGCGTTATTAAGATCAAGCTCGCATTTGAAGCGGGGCAATGTTTAAATACAAAGACGCAATTTTAACTTATATGAACTTAAGCTATTTAACTTACGCAGATGCGATTCTCGTAGCATTGCTCGCAGCAACCAAAGCAGAATTGTCCACAGTTAAGGGTGGTGTTGTGATATTCAAGCATTCTGTTTGATTCAAGGTTGAAACATTCATTGACCCTTTGTAAAAATCAGATTATGATTAATTTCTGTTGTTACCTGCATCAGATTTAAACTTACCTGACAAGTTACACGGATTAGCGGTTGTTAACGACATTTGAATGTTTGGAGTTCTCGGTAATTACGTATCATGTTACAGAGTATCGTACATACTGGTAGACATCAAACGAATCCAATTCATATAAAATAAATTAACCACTTTTCGAAAACTGCAAATAAAAATGAAAGTTTCAGTCAGATTTGACACGTAGAAGAAAATACAAGAGAAAATGTAATTTACAGCAAAAAATACGCGTTCGCCTTTGGTAAATGTTGTTGGGCTAATCCTTAATACATTATTCATGCTAACCTAAATTACCATTAGAATGTAGAGATACTCTTTCCACCGAAGTGAAATCGTGTACCATACTTCTAAATATACACTTTTCTATCCCGCCTATACAGCTGTATCTTGTCTATACTCGATAATACTTCAAACTAAACCAATTACAATATAAAAGCGTCTGGGCGACGCTGTAGTCGTATTTTACGTACACAATTGTGACGTTTAGCACTATAACGCTTTTATGCCTGCAGGCTAATCTAGTACAATTGCTTATCAGTCAAATGCCGGCCCTATGTAAGCTTATTTACAGTACCGCTTTATACCTTAGGTACTTCCGTTTATATTCTGGTCCAGAAGAATCAAAACAAAATGAGCACGCTCTCTCACTCTACGCGACGGTCATAATTGATCTAGCAACATCGCACGGCACCGCTAACAATACGACCACGCTTGAATAAGTCCATTCATTTTTTTCTCTAAACTGAAAAAATCTTTATGTCAGAATATTATTGTCTGTGTGAGTAAAAAAAGATAGGTCTATAAGAAATGGTAATGTTTAATACCTTTTCACAAACACAATTCATACGGAATTATAATTCTAAACCTGAGCAAACACAAACCGCAGTGACTGTGTGGTAACACAATACTGTGTAATTCGATTGTTACTAAGCGCCTAATCACAATCAGCAAATATGAGGAAACAAAATAGTGCGTGCGATACTAAATACCTACTATTCATGAATACTACAGGGCTATATATATATATATATATATATATATACGACACTAAAACTAGAGTTGTTTTCTTTTTACAGAGTGTCAGTCCACCATACATTTACATATAACGTCACATTTTAGAACTGCCAACAACTTCAGAAAGCTAATGCTAGTAAATGGAGAAGCTAAGGAAGTGAAGTCAAGCGGTTTAATTACCTCTTGAACAAGCCTAACCAAACACAAAAATATTTCATCTTAGATTGTTGTAAAAGAGAAGTCTAGATGACCATAATTATAATATAATACTGATCGTAACCTCTGGCTCCACTACATTTGCTGTTAGTTAAATAAACAAGGTACATCCGTAATGGTCAGCATGTTTCTATAGCATTAAGATAAATGGGCATTCATCCATAGTTTTTCCATTGGAGATTCGGTTTAACTAAGATTTATATAATGTGTGATCAATAAAGATACTTACTGGAGCAGCTGTTGTTTCGCAAAAGTGGTCAGGCGGTGGTCGTGTAATCGATCGAGATTTCTATTCATTTATCTTCTTCGTGTAGTACTGGTGCATGCGCTTTCTGATCGATAGATTTCATTTTAGCTCCGTATTTCAGCTTAGCGGGGTGGGAACGACAGCTTTATTTTGAATCGCGCGGGAATGACTACTGGCGTGTGTAGTTGGTTGTTTTAAAAGGAACGGTCTTATGTTACGTCAGGATAAACGCACAAGGCTATATACTCGGCACTGTTTTAGTTGTATTTTGGTCGGCGTTAATGGATGTAAACAAACAGACAGGCGGCTCCTTAAGTATAAAGCAACACTCGAGAGTTTCACGTTTTGTCGCTGAGAATGCAGTAAGTATTCTCAATGGATTAAGGGGCAAACGGAATCTCTAGTAAAGCCAACTAACCCGCAGAGTGAACCAGCTAAGCACTCAATTAGAAATACTATTTTCCTGTGCCATATATTATTTATGAGAGTATATACACGGCGCCGCCGTTTGTGCATATTAGATGAGGCTGTGTGTAAGTTACAGGTCAGCGTTTATAACCCACGACTGTGTATTGTGCAGTGTTAGAATTTCGTTTTGTTTGTTCCTTTTCTACTCTTACAGTGGTTACTAATGATATGTGCAATAAGATGAAGCCAGCAGGGAGCCCATTACAGTGAAAGAATCAATTGTTAAAAGCTTTGTACTGGTGACCTTATTTTTCCACTCTGGCGAATCAGGGTCACTTGGAATTAGTCTCTCAGGGACAAATCCAGGATGATTAGGAAAAACCTTTGTTGCTTTTAGCAAAAATTTATTTCCATATTTCCAGGTGCAAACAAGTTTTTTTCGCCGGTACAAAATCCCACTCTAATGAATTTTTAAAGTGACATAAATACCAATTTAAATATGGTACTTTTACAAAAAAAAGTACAAAAGTCGGCTGAGTTGTTGACAATTCAATAAAATCGTTTATTTGATTCTTTGACGCAATCCGCTTGCAGCTTTAAAATCCGGATTCCCCAATAACTAAACTGATCAATGTCATCAAAGCCCTGGAGACTAACTGGCGGCGTGAGAATTCTAAGCAAGAACAATGTGCACTGGATCATTTTGCAGCCTCTGGGATCTACGAATTCTATTGCAAATGTTAAGGCTGTAAATACTTATAAAACTACAATTGGTCCGATTTAAGTTAGCTACACCCTCTAAATTGTTGTTTCAGTAGGTTAGGCTCAATTTGAGAAGTATATTTTCGATAGGTTCCAGTTAATAATGAATGAAGGGCCAAACGGTCGCCCTCCGTCCGCTTGGGTGGGCAGGGATAATGTGTTGATGCTCTCGATAAGTTCTCTCACAGTTACAGCTTTAATCGGCTGTTTCATCTATTCCAAAGTAAGGAATCGAAAAAGATGGATTGTGGTTCTGCGCAGGAAGGTATGTTATGTACACGGAACATCATTGCCACTGCTTTTACTTATTTTTCTAATGTAATATCAACTTTAAACTGAGCATTAACATCATTTTTTTCATTTTCTTGAGTGAAGTTTTTGTGTAAATCTAATTGTCCAATATTTACGCAATTTATTACTAGGAAAAAGAGCTAAGTGGTGCCATAAAAATGGTGCACACAATTTTGTATCTGTCAATCATAGCATCAATAGCTTCTACGACTGGAATCCAGCTGTTTTGTCCACTAATAAACAAAGCAATTTTTCCATTGATTGGACTTGCTTTACAGGTTAGTTCTGCCGAAATAAGCTCATTAATATTATTGATTTTCAGACGAAAGTTTAAAATTGGATCAGTTAGTTCTTTCTCTCCGAAATTTCCAGACAAAACTTTTTACAATGAAAGTTAATTTTATCAACAGGCGCAAGGCGCATAACTTATTTTTATCCTCAAAGCGATACATCAAAACACGCCCTTCTGTTTACTTCTATTGTGTTTTGGTGTCGACATTATTTATTTTAAACAGTACTTGAAAAGTGGCTTGGTCATTAACATAACCATACGTTTTAGGCGATCTATGGAATCGAACACATAACTTCCGCTTAGCCACCACAGCACTAAAGCTTAATACATTTTTGGCTAGACTTGTTAAAACCTAAAAAAAGTCCTTACTCTACAAATGTTTGAAACAGTGCATAATGATGATGGAAACTCAATGCATCTTGGCTGCGAATGTGCTCAATCTTAACACTCGCAAGGTGGCGTGTATGAGCAAGCGTTTTATCAGAGTCAAGACCATTTTATTTACACTTGGTAAGTAGCAGGCAACATAATTAAGACGAGATGTACACACAAACTTTAATGATAGCGAATGGTTGTTTGTATCTTTGAGCTGACACGCGACCCGCAACAACCAAACTTGCCCTAGTGTGTATCTGAATATGTGGTCCCAATAAACGTTTAAGCGAATGTACCTAGCCTTTAAAGATATGGTCAACGAAAATCAATCCAGATTTTTGGTTTAGTGTACAGAAATAGATCACAGTTGAATAATGAGAAGGATTTTCATTACCTATAATTTAAATTTGGCTGAACTGATATTGATAAATAAGTCAGTCATAGTTAGATTTATGTTAGAAAGAGCTATTGAAAGACACATAAAAATTAAAGCGATAAAAGTCGTTAACCTAACCCTTTATAAATATACAAATCATAGTAAAATATTAATGTGTATACGGACCTTTGCAGGAATACCAGCACTCATAACCATGCCCCTCAACTTCATGCTCAACTACTACTTCCACAATCAAGTTCATCCCACAATTGCTGCCACTCTTTTTGCGGAAAACCACACGATGCAACACACGAAACTGCAGATTGTTTTAAATGGGACTGAACACGATCAGACTCCTCCAATATTGGTCATGGTGGGTGGTTTGACCAAAGAAACTGTAGTTGCAATCACAAACAACCCTCTAAGAAGAGTTGTTCAAGAAACGGAATATTTAGCTAATGTACTGGATCTGAAATCTGACAAGATTATGCCAATATGCTGGATGACGTGGCCATCTACTTCGCTCACGGTCGCTTTTGCAATTTCTACCTGGGGCTGTACAAGTACAATCATCATTTCAGTGGTTGAATGGATGGTTCTGAGGAAGGTTGAGCGAAACGGAAAAATGGTATGTCCATTTGATGTTTATCAAATACTCTATATAGCTCTCCAATTATATTTTTAGTTTTTTTTCCTGTTTATGTTTTGAACCCATATTGGGTTCATTACTAAGTCTGTTTTTTCTATACAATTAGGCATATGATCCACACGACTACACATTTATACTTTTTAGCAATTACTGTATAAAAAAAGACAAACGATTTCTATACTCTTATCAGTAAAACGTTTCATATTGCCAATTAAATGACGAGTGCGAACGTTCAAATCATTTTAATCACTAGGTGTCGTTAGAGGAGTGGGGAGCGCTCATTTCACGTCCTCTTCTCTCCTTCGTTGTGTGTTTAAAATGGATCGCTGTTTCACTGCAGTGGTACAGCTATTCATGCGTTTACACTGTATACGTTTCCTGGCTCCTGACCCCGGTTTTACTTCACACAATCACGAGCCCAAAAAGATCCAGGATTTACGGACATATCATAGGAAAACCGCCAACTCGGTAAGTGAAGTGCGTGTTGCAATCATTAGATTTGCGGCCTTTGTCTGAATGGGATATACGGTTTAGCAGTCTGCAATTCTTTTGTTTAATTTTGTATGCGGAAATCCCGAGAAATCCAATAATATTAGTAAGAGAATCACCGAATTTCAAACTTGTTCGTTTTGATTTCACGATCGTTTCCTTTTGCGGTTAAACAGTTCAAACATCCAACTGTGTAGGTAGACGTGTGCGGAAACACTCGTTTGGAGTGCGGTTGGCGAAATGTTCCTTTAAAATACACGAATGTAAAGTGAGCATGCGCAATGTAAAAACTTATCACCACCGATGATTTAAATTAATTGTCCAAAACTGGTTGGTATTGGGCGCTGACGATTTCGGCTGCCAATTTATAATCTTTTAGCGCATACTCAATCGACCACAATCCGTTTAAAATGAAGATCCCGATGACCGTTTTTTCCTCACGTAACGCCCAATGTTAGAAAACAGAAATAAATGATCGGATAATCTAAGATTACACGTGTCAGTATTGTGGTAAGTTAACCCGATTGAATAAGCCGCACACACTTCTGTTTATTATTGGGAGCTCATAGGTGACAAATATGGCTAAAGCAGTGTTTGGAAAGGTACAAACCAGCTGTTTGTGAACAGTTAGAGGACTAAAGTACGCTTGTCCGTTAAACATAACTAATGTCGGTTTTTAGTGGGTTTGCCTTGTGGCAATGTGTTTCTGCACGAAATGCAGTGAGGCTTATTGCCTCGCACAATGTTCCTATTGTATGATGATGAGCATCATCTATCAGTAAGTATATATGTACCTTCAAAACAAGAAGAGACATATTTGGTATACAGACATATTTGGTAGATGTTAACTCATACCATTTCATACACATGGTAAAAGGGTTATGGGGAAGATTATATTTTACCTTTGTTGCTCGGTTGTAATGACGCCTGAATCGTATAGAGGCTAAGTCTTTGTATTGCCAACACTATAGTAGTAAGCTACAGATTAATACTCTCTCCGGTTTACGGGATTTAGTATTTCGGAATTTTGAATTATATAAAACTACGGAATTTACGTGCCATTGTAGAATTTAACGGTGTTCTGAATACAAACAGCCTTTAGCCTAGAATGGCGTGCGCGAATTGATTTCTACGGATAAGCCATCGATTTAATATGCAGCTTAGACTGTTGCACCGCCGTTTGCATAAGCTAAGTTCAAAACGTCAAAAATGGAGTGGAATTTTAATACGACATATGGTCAGTACAGTCCATCAGGAGTACTAAAAGCCTCTTTATAGAGCAACGACCACACAGGTTTCAAATTGCCCTGTGTTGTGGCTGCGAAAAGATAACGATAAACAGAGGTGATCTGAGACGTACTGGGTTTTGCGTTTATAAACCAATTCTTGTCGGGCGGAAACTGTGTTTCAATTAATCAAAGCAATATTGGCGCCTTTGTTTTGTTTATGGAACCTCTGCGGGATCGCTTGTTTTGGTTCAGTCAAAATAAGTCACGGTACTCGGTGTAAACACGATTGCAAAGCAACAAAACATTAATCTTTAATCCTATTTTACACGCTCAAACAAACCGAATTTAATAACACTGGAAACAAAGGAACTGACGCTGACTTCGTTAACAATACCGAGTCGTTTCTTTCAAAGATTGAATTGGAAATCGAAACCGAGTGGATGTCGTCCCTGCTGGTAAGTCACGTGCCAGCGTTGTCAGGTGTTGGGTCAGCTGGTGACGCAATAAAATCGACTCTGCGGTGGCAATACTGACGGTCGAAAATTTACACAATTGCAAGTTTCGTTAGACAGCGCGTCGGGCGGATTTCGCAAGAATTACGCCCAGAGGCAATACTCACATCGATTTCTGTTGTAATATCCAGCTACAAATATTGAACTTACATTCTGCGGGCAATTAATTTGTAAAAGTTTAATTATAACTTCACAAGTGCTCGTGGAAGCGCCGAAATTATGGTCCGAAAATACAAGCTATAATAAAACCGACGTAACAAGCAGTGCTACATCTATCTTAATATTCGTTCAAACCAGTTTTCCAAGAGTATCGCCGCTCGCCATCTTGATAAATCGAACTCTCAAAAACTCAAGATTTACCACCTGGAAATGGTTCTAACTCGGTGTGCATGATAATAAGGCAGCTTTGTGACTAGGTCGGGTTGCAGGGTTTGTTTGTGGTGACTTTTTATAACGCAATCTCTTTGTCGATCTGCTTCGTTTGACTTAATTATTTAGCTTTGAAACATCCGGCACCCGATTGACTTCGATGCTAATCTATATATATGTACTTTTTTGTGGCAATAATAGTGACGTAATATAAATACGAGACCACACAACTATCGACGAAAACTGGCACCATACTAAAAAATGCGTTCATTACATGATGTAGAAAAGCATAATTAATATAAATTCGCTTCATCCATTAAATCACTAATTATAACAATTAAAAGTGTAAAATGAAAACAAAGAACGGCAGTAACTTCTACAACATCTACTCCTTTAACATTGGGTGCGGCAGCCATTGTTGTGTAACCGACCCAGTTACACACGAGTAAAAATTAATGTACACCCAAAACACGGAACAATCCGCCCTAAAAGAAAACATCTATTCTCCCAACAAACCACAAGTAAAAATGTCCATGAATAAGCACTCAGGTTTTCGACCAAGTTGTAAAATTAGCGTTTTCGTTCGCATCGTCACATATTTTACAACCTTTAAAGAAAGGCGCGTAAGTATTTTATTGCGTAAGGAAGCTTCACCCATATTAAACAACAAATTGCGAAGCTATGTGTAGTTAGTGGTGTAACTACGTTAAGAACGGACATTCTCCTCAAAAAATTTGGATCTGTGTTCGATTTTGCTTTCCGCGTGTTGCGAAATCCAGTTTCGGGTGGTTTACGGGAAACTTTGTTGTTGCGTCTCTTTATCCATGCATTTGTGTACCGCTGTATACATTCTTAGATGTCCTTCGACTACCGATTACTACTTTGAACATGTTGTTCTCGCCGGCCTTTGTGAGCGTTAACGCAACGCCGAACACCAATGACTGTTTTGTTGAGGGACAATCTAAAGGCGGCGTTGAATTTCTGGAGAAATGTGAATCGAAATATTCGGGGTAGATTAAACTTTTGTGCGAGTGTATCTGGCAGAAGAACGTTCTCAGTGGGCTAATGTAATATTCTAGACGGAAAATCGTCAGTCTTTTGTTACCGCTGATATGGAATTCAATTTATTAAGGCAAAGTATTGTAACGGCCACTTTCGCGGTTTAGCGATCGTCAGGGTGGTCCGTAAAGTTACGGTAAAGTTTTTAGTAAAGGAATGGCGCACATGGAAATAAAACCTGCATGGATCATATAACGTAAAAATGCTAAACGATTACGTCATTGAAATACCGTTCGGGGATTTCGTGTGTTACCATTGGTTCCATGACAACTGAACCCCTTACAACTGAACCCCTTACAACTGAACCCTTACAACTGAACCCTTTACAACTGAACCCCTACAATTAAGCCTCCTTTTAACTGAACCCCTTTTAACTGAACCCCTTTAAACTGAACCCCTTTACAACTGAACCCATTTCAATTGAACCTCTTTACAACTGAACCCCCTTTTCAGTTAAAAGCGTTCGGTTAAAAGGGGTTCAGTTGTAAAGGGGTTCAGTTGTAGGGGCTCAGTTGTAAGGGGTTCAGTTGTAAGGGGTTCAGTTGACTGGTCACCGTTACCATTACGTCAGTGAAATCGTAAGCCGGCGATGCACAATAAAATTACTTAGTCGCTATTCACCGGAAAGCTAACAGGGGAATTTAACACCTTAAGCCCGAAACTATGCCGCGAAGGCTTGTGCAATCAACAGAATTTGATCTATCCACTCAATGACAGGTAGAACAAATATCGACCAATACCAATGAATACGGATCAATAGTTACAATCTAACATGTATAAAGCATTATTCTCCTCAGATTATTAGATAAGGATTGAATATTGGTTGTGGATATTAAGGAGATTTTGGGTAGGACATATTTAAATGGGGTAAAAGCGTCGTTACAACCTGATATTTCGTAAGAGAAGTAGACGACTTTTAGTTTAACAGCAGCCTGATGGTGGCAATAACAAATGTGTTCATAAAGTAGTCAGAAAAGGTTTTAACAGGCAGCGGAAATAAATACAACAACATTACTGCTATTTTGTGTCATGCTTAGTCACGTGTTTTTATTTACTATTGTAGTTACACGTACAAGATTAATAATAGCCAACCCATTTTGGTTTGTCATATAGTTTAAAGTTTTAGACAAAAACAAATTAGCTATGTAGGCTCTGTTTCAAATATTTGCCGAAGTTGTCTGCAATTCGATTTTACACTGCTTTAATGGAAGCAAATACAATTTGTAACCAGCACATAATGTAAAAAAGGTTTAAAATGATATTAATTCTGAATTAGTGTCTGTCACATCCTTTGCTTGTCACACAGAAGAAGTTTGTGCCTACGAATTGAGGTGGGTTACACACGTCATGTATAGAGCGACGAGACGAGGCAGTCTGGAATTCAACTTCAGTCTTCTCTCAGTTTTTCGGTTACTTGCTTTTAACCAGGCCTCGCCGAAAAAATAGGTCAAACAGTCGGCGGAATATGCGGCGAATGAGTCGAGCGAAAGCAAACTGCCACTGAGTTGTGTAGAGATAGACGACGGACACTTTATAGATTGAGTTTCACTGGGTGGATTTCCGAACAGTCGTATATTTTGTTGATTTTTGCCAAAGGTTTTAGTTAGAGTAATAACGAATATTGAACAAATATAATTTTACTTGATGCTTTCGCAACTTGAATAAGATGTGGTGTTTTTGTTATAACTTTCCACATAGGTTTAAATTGGTAGATTCCTGTTGGTAAATCGTGGCAGTTTAATCGTGAGTTCCGGAGTAATTGCATGGAAATTACGGTCGGCATAGGAATGAAAGAGCAGCACGAACCAGTCATTTTAGTTCATTCGGGTCCAATAACTTGTATATTCGGAGGTATATCTTTGTGAACGCTCGGGCAATTCTGTCATTGGGATAGAAAGTAAAGGTCGTATTGGACAAAATCAGAAGCTTTATACTTTGAAGTGATGACAGCGTGTAAGGATAAGGTGTGCTTCCAAGGTAGATTGTTGCTTTTGGTCGACCGCAGCGTGATGATAGATTGATTTAGGAAGCAACGATGTTTTTCGCCATCAGTATAGATATGGTGTGTGGTATTCGACGAAATGTTGACTAAGTATTATTTATTGTTTGGTTGGCTGTAAACATTAAGCGAGGAAAGGAAATTAGATTATTTAATATAGTTTATATGTCCCTGAGTTCAGATTGTTTTGCCGATTTTGCTCCAGGCTCGTAATTAAAATTTATATCCTTGGCACCGCGTTTTATTTTCTAATTACGCAGTAATCCGACCGCGGTTTATGACTTATTAACCAGGGCGACTAGAGATTAAGAGTCGGCGTTGATACAAAGAGATGAAAAGTTCTTACGACGAAAATTTATATTACATGACAGAACCAACAGCAGCGAGTTAAAACAAACTCTCAACCTGCGCAAATGGAGTATAGAGCTAGCCCGGTGTTTGTGTATGCTATGATGACCGCATTAGCATGCTGGTGAGAATTGCTATTAACTCTGTCCGCCGGGAACACGCAGTATGGTGATAGGTGGACAGCGCGTGCGTTTCATGGCCAGCACTTTGTTCCCCTGTCGTCAACTCTTTTCACGCGGAGGCAGTGAAAAATTAGATGTGTCTAATGTCCTGTCATAATATTACTCTGATTTATGCTAATCGCCAGTATGGACCACCCCCAGGCAATGTGAGATTTAAGGCACAATATTTCCAATTAGATTACTCAAGCACAAATATTTGCTACCAATTTTGAAGTAATTACCTTTGCGTTAGATACAAGGTTAAGTATAAAGAGACATACTAGGTTAGTTGTCGAATCTGGTAATTGTCATGTTACGCTACTTATTGAGGTTATTTCAAAAAGGGGAGGAGGTATCGTAGTAATTATGTCAAATTTCGGTCTTGAGGAACAGTCGCGTTTAAACCTGTCTGATCCTTAAAATAATACAACGAACACATCAGCGTTTTGATAGAACTGGCGCCAATGTTCAGTCGCTAATTTATAAAAATACAGCTTTGATGAGGTGGTTGAGGAAAGTATTTAATATCGTGAAAGTTATAAACGTCACTTTATACCTAATATAATAGAGCTCTTAGCATCAATACTCGTTTTAACGCTTCCTATGATCTTTCGTATATCACTGTAAGGCCACCGTGAATTTAAACGTTGGGGTGAATTTTGTTTGTTGCTGCTGTAGCAAAGTATAAATTAACGACCAATTTTAGATCATCAGTGACCTATTGGTGACACTGCGAGTCAAAGTTTAGTCGCTTTTCTTTCCAAAAATGTACATGCTGGTGGTGTATTTGTCAAATGTTGTGCGAAGACTCATGATTTTAATATAGTATAAGCGATTCTGATGTAATGCGAATAGTTTGCTAAATAAAGGCGATCGTTCGGAAGCGTGTTGTGCATGACTTGATGTTCCCTCGTTTTAACATTGCTCGATTTCCCAATTCCCACACAAACAACTTCCTAAAATTCGGCGCGCGCCTGCTTTTTTAACTGCGACCGCACTTGCGTTAAGTTCCACAGCCGCGTGTTGGGGTTTAATTTTGCATCGCGTTTGGCATGGAATGGATTAATGGAAAGCTTCCAATTACTCCACTTCTCTGTTCCGATTGCGCGAAATCTAAATATTGCTGAAACGTTGTTCGACAAAGTGTAACACGAACCCTTGGTTTTATGTTTCGCAGCGCAATCCCGATTGTTCCAAGGTAGGAATGCCAGTCTTCCAACGATTGCGCAGTTGTCACTGGACATTTAATTCCAGTGTCATAGAGGAAAACAGTTGTTTTTCTGGAAAGTGATTGTCTTAGACAGGTAGAAAGACGAATATCAGCAATGACTGTAGATAGACATTATTGTTGTTTGTAACTACACAGCGCCTAGAAATAGCCCAACAACAACAGATATGCGTGTTTCGTGTGGTTTATTCAAGACAGCCCAGAACGGAAGCTCGTCTTATTAACTATAAGAAAACATCCAAGTCTTACTTCAATAAAGGTTATTGTCTGAGAATGTCGGTTTAAAAGAAAACGATTTGGATCAAAATATGGTCGCTCATTATCGCAATCGTATTTGGATAACTATTTCAATGATCGAAGAGTATCATGAATTTGGAGCGTTCATGATTTTCATTTCGCTATTATTTTAAACTTGCTTCATGTGATTACGTAAATACCGGTCATTTCTACTAATACAAATGATTCATGCTGGATACTCAATTTAACACATGCATTCATTCGGTCGCAATTTGAATAAAACATCGTTAAAGCAACAAATGCAGCAATTCGTTCCCTGACTCGCTGAGAAGTGACGTACATGTGTTTTAATGACGCATTTGGAGAGATACGAAAATATTCATTTACAAACGAATAATCTATTGAGATTTCGGTGACCCTGGGTGAAATATGCAAACGATTGTGCCGCGGTGTAAAGTACTTCCGGAGTATATATATATAATGCGAACCTTAGGGTTATTCGAGTTTGCTGCAATGCAGAATATAACGATGCTAGGTCGTTTAACCCCGCAGGTTAACTGAGCTGAACTCGCCAAACAAAATTTTAACCGAACAAGGAGCTACAAACCACATGCTGTTTTTCCGTGTAAAACAGTCCGTTAATTATTCGATACGTGCAGACGGTTTAAAACATCCCAAAATGTTAGATTGATCTGATCATGTATTGGTTCTAAGTTAAATGTGCGTGATTTCGCATCGTGACTTATTGCCAGTACCCTCGGCATTCGTGATTGGAAGTTGGGCAAACGATTAATACAAATTAAATAATCTAGATCTCGACTGTTCGGTGTGCCAGAAACTATTTATGGATGTCTTCAACAAAGAAGTTATTAACGAGTTCAAACAAATCTAGGGGAAAAGAATGCTGTATTTTGGAATTACAGACCACACACGGGCAACTGGTGCCAACTCACAAACACGTAACAAGGTGCTAGTTACGGCATGTGGCATTTCCGCCCTGGCCATTTAACCGTAGCGACATCAGAAATCAATGCCTGCACTTAAAATTATTCATAGACGTTTTTGGCCATTTCAAGGCGATTTCGCTTGTGACAGTTGCTTGAGTTACATTTTAATACATTTCAACACGATACATCTATCGGAAACGGGTTGAATCTGCGTCATGTTACCTTGTATTCACAATTTAGCTGTCATTGAGGAGTGTTTACAAACATACCGTTTTCCGTGGGGTTTTGGACGCTACAGATTCCCACGTCAGCACCACAACAAACGACGCTGATTAACCCAAGATTTAATCCAGGATTCGGAGACTTTAGTGTAGTGACAAACAAAGTAGCTTCCTTCCGCGGCTTGCGCTTTCATGCTAGACCGGTTAAGGAGGGGTTTGCGACAAAATCGAAGTGATAACGCGTGACTGGCACTACCCAAACAGCGGTATACCTTTTTGCGCTTTCGCAGTCGGAGCCAGAAGTGAATCAGTTTCCTAATATTACACCTTAACGTTGTTTAGACGGCTCGCATAACATGTGAACCGCCTTCGCACACTAAAATCCCATGGTTGGAAGCAACTAAGCTGTGCGTGGTTACAGTTTACACAACTTGACATCAAATTGTGACTCAGCATCATGGAATGTAAAAATCACATCGCTTTAATATGTGAATAAAACGTGCCGTTTGTAACTATTGTAGTTTGCGCGGTTTATAGTTCACAACATCCATGGCCATACACACAATAAACCTGGACATACAATGAATTATCTGTATAAAATACGATGTGAAATAGACTATACAACGTTTGAACAGACAAATATTTTTAGCTGGTTTGTTTGTTAAATGTAAAGCGGGTCAGTTAAGTTTTAAAAACGGATATGAGGTTTATTTTGTGGTGATAGCGCTTAGTTCAGGTGGAATATACGCACGTTTGGCTGCAATACGCAACTAAATGTTCTTTAATTTAATAAATGTCACTAACCTACATCCGCTTGGTGTATTGGTATAAGGCAGCGTTAGTGCATCATTGCGGATTACTTGCGTCAGACGCTACGCTAGACGTAAGCCTAAATCGTTAGTCCAGCTTTTTTGCTGTGTGATTCCAAGAATAATATAGGATGCTTGAAAACGAGATATTTGCTTATTGTTGCAAACGATGCATATTTTCTTTGGATGCAATACAAGATAAATGATAGCCGATCACTGGTATCTTTCTGCCAAAGGCGCTACGTCAATGACGTCATACGTCAACGCACGAGCGTCATGTCGCGCAAACTACGCCCTTCGTATTTATTGTCCCGTTCAGTCTGAGATTTAATCAGAAAGAGGCCGGACCGTTAACAGACGCGTGGAAATTTAGTCAGCGGTATTTGTAAGGTGTGTTTTTATTAGGTTATTATTTGTATTGCTCATAACATTTATTATATTTGCTCTGTGTTTTTTTGTCAGTGACGATGTGTAAACAGAAGTTGTTCTTCTAAGATAAGATAGTGGTTAATATAGTTTAACACACGTATACTATTACAGTTAATATGCTCGAAACTGATTTATATCGATTTATAAATAAGTGTTAGCAGAATCAAGTTAACTTATTTTTAACGGCAGTTGTTTATTGGTTTATGTTTTACGCGAGTATATGAGCTGCTGGTGTGTGTAATCTTTGTTGGGGAATTATTTTTGTCTGGACCGATGGATAAGGTTTAGATTTCGTATTTTGAAAGAATCTTACATTGTTACATTGTTCATAATTAAATTCCACCATTTATAGATCTCGTCCAAGCGAGACATCATTCTGTAACAAAGGACCTGGCGATAGGAACTGTTACACAACACACGGAATAAGATACAAGAGTTTGAGCGTCTCCGACCAAGACAGTATGATTCAAATACAAGAACCTTCCCGGAGTCACGTGAATAATGACGTAATCATCAATCAACGCTTGAGCGATTTTGTACGAGATCGGTTCGATTCTCACCAAAGTGGGGCGACTCGACTGTCACCAATTTACGTCGGCGGTAAGTTCACTAATTTTAATGGAGGTTATCGTAGCAATTCGTCTCAGCTGAAGTCAAACATATGGGTTGACTCAAACTGGTGGCGGATATTGAACGAATGAGTAAAATAGCTCGACTTAATCATAACATCTGATTTATCGTAAAAACTACTCACCACCCGTGACATGCGTACTCGTTGTAGGGTAATTGAAAATTTTAAACAAAATCTTGTCGTTGCAAAAAAACATGGACGTTTGGACTAACTTATCACTTACGGTTCAAAGAACTTTTTCTTCCCGCATCAAAACCTTCGTATTAAACTTGTGCCTTTTGTCCATTTGCAATTGAAAGGATATATATTAAAAAAGAAAACGGTAATTTGGACAGGCAAGAGTGAAACTATAAAGTCAGCCTAACTACATTATTTCAATTTACTATGTTAAATAGGTTTAGCATGGCGCGTACTTTACAAACGAAAATGCCGTGCAAACGACTATATACCTGGCACAGTAAAAGCTTTTGTGGGTTGCGTGTTATTATAGCAAGCTTATAACCTTTAAACGGTTCCAGTTGGACTGCAGGGCGATCGCTGCAAAATTACCTTAAGTTTGGCTTTTTATGTTTAACTGAAATACTACTTGTAAAAAAACGCCATAAAAATTGAAATTATAACTGCCATCCTTTTAAGTGTCCAAGTGTTTAATAGATCTCAGCTGGTGCGTGCGACACATAACAAGGCCTGTACTGAATATCTTTATTCTGCAGATAATGGGCCTTTGAAGAATAACCAAGATAACTCGAACACCAATAACATAAGATTGCCAGAATCCAACGAAGCTGAACTTAACCTACGTCAGAATCAACTTGTTAACGAAACTGGTAATTAACATTTCTAATGCACGTTTTCCAATCATGTGTATTAATTTTAGTGTGTATGAAGGATGAATTTTTTAAATACATTTTTACAGGCAAGTCTTCGGACCAAGGCAACTCTGAGGAATACGGTATTATAAACGAGAATTCTATCGCGGCTGGAATGAGCAAGTGTACGGTCAGTGAGGAGAATCGAACATCTGTCTTCGACGACAGCGACTATGACGAAGTTTTAGATTTTATGACGTCACCGTCGCCTAAAACAAATGAAGATGGGAGAGCCGGTGGTGGTAAGTAAAACTCGCCCCCAAAATAGGAATTAATCACAATAGCGAATGTTATAACAGCTCGAGGCTGATTTATGTGTTGTGCGTTTCACTGTTTACAACAATGATATATGACCTCTGCCATAAGGTTTGAAAAGTGGATGAAATATAATGTTCAGATTACCAAACACAATGCTATGACACAAAAGCTACAAACGGAATAGTGTTTTTGCCACCAGGGAAAATAAAACATAGGAAAACATTTGCCACAATAAATTGTTTTCTCTGTCGCAAATTTTGCTTTCATTTTGCCACAAAAAAATTAAACATATAGGTATAACAAATTAAAACATGTATTAAACTTAATTTATAGTTGGTCGAATTACTTAAAAACGACACCATAATCAGCATTAACATTATTTTTGATATGATCTACCCAGAAGCGAGCGAAGCGAATGAATCAACGTCTTCCAAACGATCTTCCGCCACTTCCGCAACAGATTCCGTTGTTTCCAATTCCTCCGCTATCTCCACATCCGGGATTGAAAGCGGAGACGACAGGCCGAATCCGAAATATGCGGATCTTGATATAGCGGTGAGAAGTGCTTGAATTATGATGCCACAATACTTGAATATTATAAACATACTTATGTGTTTGTGTTGGACCAGGGAGTAAATGTTTAAATTTTGCAGAAAATACTGCATACACGAAAGCGAATACATCGAACATTGTACCCATCGCAACCAACGACCACTGAAGAAGCGAAAGTGGAAAGTCATGTGAATATTCCATCAGGCAAAAAGAAGAGCACAAGTATGTTGAAACGACACACACATTACGGGACTGTCGGTCGAAGAAGCAAATCTCAGACATCGTCTGTGAACACACGACATTCGAGTTGCTCTCGACCGTCATCTACCGGCGAGAGTGAAAGCATTGACCTGAGCGCGTTACAAGCGGGAGACTATGCAACATTCGATCCGGTTCGTGCACGTCGACAGACCACCTGCGTCACCAACAATGCAGACGACGCTTGGTTTACTTTTGATCTGAACAAAAGCAGGACAAGGTCAAAGGAATCAGATTCAGATGGAAGTGATTCAAACCGAAACTCAGTGGGAGCGGAACAAAACCGATGGAGTCGCATCAGTAGCAATTCGCAAAACAGTGATAAGGTAAATATCTACTTATGTTTAATATATTTAAAAATATTAAGCCAATTGTACATTAATTCAAGAAATTTAAACATATATTTATATTTGCAGGCCTTATTATCGCCGCATAAAGGACCATGGAAGGCGTTTAGAAAGTTCGTTAACAACGGATCGGCACCGAGGACCCAATCACACGAGGAGAAAAAAGCCAGCATTCGACTTTGCATGAATAGCAACCTCAGCAACAATAACAATAACATTTCTTCCGATGGCAAAACACTAGCTGTCCCTAATTCCCGTCTTTCAGTTATTGAACCCGCCGATTTCAAAAGCAGGGCAGAAGCTGAACAGAACACGAATAAAAGTACAAGCTACAACTGCATTGCGTTAGATGAGTTAGAAGCATCTGAGGAGTATTCCTACTCCCCTAACAGAACCGCAATACAAGAACACAAGAGTAACACGCTGATGCGGAGGTTGTCCAGGAAGTCATCCAGGGGGAGAAAGGCTCGAAGATCGAGTCTTCCAACTCAGAGCGTGTGGGACGTCCGAAGTGGGAATTGGAGGGAAGGCTCGGTGTCTGAACCTGCCGTTCTATCGCTAGACCTTCGGGATTCGAACTGCCAGCAGTCGGCAGTAGAGACTCAAGTCATGAAATCTGTGGAGCGGAACGCGCGAAGCAGCAGCGTCAAGGCAAAACCGGTGTCATCTAAACCAAGTTTAAAAAAGCGTTTGATGTCGTTCACCAAAAAGAGAACTCCGTCGCAAAGCCGAAAATCGGTTGATACGAAAAGTCAGCAGGACCTTCAGAAGGAGAATTCAACAGAATCGTCAGGCGGAAGACAAATGAACAAAGCGCTAAGCTATTCCTCCCCACAGTTATCTGTTTTTGCCGTAAATGGAAAGGATAAAAACAAACTGCAATTTTAATCTATGCAGAATTCCTAACATTTTAGTCCGACAAAATATAGTTTGGACGGTGTTCGGGACGGTTAACATAACGAGTGGAACCTTAATACGCTGTGGTACATTCCTTTTTAAAAACTTGTCTGATTTTGCCGTTTACCTTTCTGTCCCAATTCACCTCTCTATGTGTTCCTTTCTGTCAATAAATGATTTATTGTACTATGGATAATAAAGAAAAACTTCGAAATATTATATTTTTAGTTTATTTACGCACTGGACAGGTATATACATTTGGTATATGTTAAAGATCAATTATAAATAAAACAGTTTATTATTAGTTCAATGTTATGTCTAATTTTTTGGGGGGCGGACTGGGTTAAAAGTCATATAATTGTTAATCATGCTTTATCGCCGACGTTTTTAATATAAAAACAAGCGAGTGAATTAAAAAGTATAAGTAGGGTCACACTGAAACAAAAACCATAAAATAACGAATTGCATTGCGGTCATTTGCACATATGGATCGATGCATATGAGTTTTCTTATTATTGTGTTCTTTAACAAGGCACTCGATAGCCATCGATTTAAAGAAATCGAATGGCCATTCTAAATAATATTATTAACAAGTAACCAACACTCTTTTACGTCTGGGATTCCTATTGCTGACACGTTGTACTTGTATTAAGGGGATAGTAGTGTATCGATTGCCGTTTTTTCCACCACTGGGTTTAAGTACAAATATACTATCTTACTCTGTCGAACCGCTTGTTACTTTCCACCTTGAATTGGCATGTGACATCAATACATATGACGTTTAACTCAGACTTGCGTATATAACGCAGACGTCATACATCTCACATTACCGATCATAACCAGCACAGCGGACTAATATAATTGTATTTTGGATACTGTACAAGCATCCATAAACCAGACAATATTTCTTATTAGCCTGCACATGGAAGCCTCTCAACAAAGAGTTTATTATATGTGAAATGTAATTGTTGATTTTTACCGGGCTAAGTTTTGAACCCATGAAGGGCTCGTTATTTAGAACTTTTATAAAAAGAAAAATTTATATTTACAATAATAGTTTTATTTATGAAACATTAGGAAAGATAAGGTTATAAATCATTTTTTGGTTATATACAGAAACTATTCATCAACATTCTTTATATACAGCTTTAAATACTCAGCACAAGTGTTGTCCGCAACTTGTGCTGGTGAGAAATTACTTTTTGGCTTCATCAGGCATTTTAATATGATCGCCGGAGGCAAACTGATCAGCTTCTAAGTGCTGAATCAAGTATCTCACAGTAACCTCTGGCTCCCTCACCATTCCGCCATCCACCATGTTTTGAAAGACGGTTCTCATCTCACTGCTGTGGTTATCATTCAAGGCAACATTCCACATCTCCGTATTCACCGGGCCAGGCGCGTAACTGAGAACACGCACGCCCGGTTCTTCCACCGCTAAAACCTTGAAAGAAAGTAAAATACTTTAAATTGTAAAAGTAGTGCAAGTTAAGATTTAAAAAAATGATAATTTATTTTAAATAATACCCGAAAGAGCTGTAGCCGCGCTGCTTTTGCGGACCCATACAGTCCAAAACCTGGCGAGGGTAGCTCTGACGCTCGGGAACTGATTTGCACGATGGTCTTTCTTACATCCTTGTTTCCACTAAAGTGCCTTAGGAAGGCGGAAGTTAGAGACACGACCGATGAAATATTTAGGGTCCAGAATTTTGTCATTTCTGTGCAGTCGTCTGTGTACATTAGTTTTTTCGACACATCAGCCAAGGAACCCGCATTATGTATCAAAATTGCGTGTTCGAAGTTCCCACTGCGTGCTGAAGTTATTATGCTCTTACAGGCATAAGCAATTTCTTCTGGATTGGATAAATTTGCCACAACACACACGACCGTACAATTCTTCGCAGCAGTTTCCACCTGCGTTTTGGTGTCCAACAGCCCTTGTTGTGTCCGTGCAACGAGCACTATCTTTGAACCTTGCGCAAAACGGGAAGAAAGTTGTTTAGAAATGCTGCGACCTATCCCTCGACTGGCACCGGTAACAACACAGAACGAAGGAACAGTAAAAATAGACATTTTACTCGGTGCTTTTGTACTCCTCTAAAAAATTTGTTTTTCTGTCCAAAAGTAACATTGATATAAACATAATTTAAAGACTAATGATATGTAAATAATTGTAACAAAAAGCAGACCAAAGTATTACTAAAATATGCCCATAAAGTTTTACCCTATATGATTTGTTTTGCTAGGTCATGTAAATCGTGCGTTTTGTTGCTAGAGTCTTCAGTAATGCTAATTATTTTGCTAAATATAAAACTAAGAGTCACTCATAGATTTTTTCTCTGTACATCATAACACAAAAATCATCTAACTGACCGTTTGAAGAAAATGCTTCTACGGTGTATAAGAACTCTGTGCCCGTTGACTGTTATTATATTTTAACACCTTTCCCAACGTATCCTTGTAAAGCATAATTTATTTCTAAAACAACTAAGCAACAAACTGCAAATTTTAGTTTAAAGCCTCCGTTGCGTTTAAAATGAGTTATCTCAACGTCTTATCGACCTTAACGCCTGAAAAAACCGCAACATTCATACAACTCGTTACATTAGTTCCGGATGTCGGTGACCCACAACTGGCCAGAAGCTACCATTACGAGATAGTGCGTTGCTATAAATAGGTTATTTCTGAGACATTCTTTGTTGGCAGTGTACCTAGACATTCTTGCGACTCCGTGCACACAATATTTAACAAGGTATACCTCTGTTTTCACGTCCAGTAATGAAGCACATATTATACGCCACTTGCCATTAAAGTTCCGTTCTGTTGACATGGTTGGTCAATAATTGACAGATACTGACTGGTTTGAATCATAAAGAATTGTATAAAGGGGATCCCCGGACTAAAATTAATCAAACATCTTAGAATTTGTCAATATTGCGGCTTCTAAAGTATGTTGGTTATTCAACCTTTGAATCTTTTATATTATATCAGTCGAATTAATTTAAAATCATGTGTGTAGATATTTTTAACTGGAATGTGTGTTTTTGATCGTAAATTCCAAATAGTTTATTGCTTTTATAGTCCACAGTCGCTAGTTTTAAAATTACATTTATAGATTGAAGAGGATAGGATGATAGGATATTCATGTTTATGAATTGTAAAACCACGAGGGTTAACACACAAACAATCGTCAGATCACTTCCTGCCCACCCTCAGGTTACCGCAGCTATTGCAGTGTGTTGTGTATAATTCACACGTTTTTTTTAATTTGGTAGAACCATTAATCCACTAAGTGCCTTGCCCAAGGACAGGCCGACTAGCTAGCGGTCAGTTTCGATTGTTTAACCCTTCGGCTGAGACGCACTAAACCACCAGACTAATATGTCAGTCTTTTTTGCTAACCGGGCATTTACACCCGCGCTTTGCTCATTACGACGACCGTTTTTAAACATAATTTGGTATATATGAATACTTCTTCGGTCAGAAAACTGTCTGTTTTGCCGCCAAAACCGTTTGTCCATCGTCATTTTATTGAAAATAATTACCTCTTGTGTTTACAGGGGTAATGATTACTTTCAGTCATTTTAAATTGTCCAATTTCGATTTGTTATCCAATCAATGTGTCCATCACTAATATATCCAAAATATATGTCCGCAATATTCGGGAAAACCACTAGCCAACACACTCATGTATAAATGACGCTGCTAATATAAGAGGAAAGCCACGGGAGGCAGTATAATGTGTCAAATTTAATAACCCTAGCACGTTTTGATTGCCTAAAAAGTATTTTTTTGCAATTGTTCTCAGTTTCAAAGAAAGTAATCTTTGTGATCTTGTACAATGCAATAAAAACAAGTTATAAATTTAAATGTAATTATTGGAAATGTATGGAAATACCTACGTAGTAAAAACAAACTATTGCGGCCACGCGAAAACAATGCACACCGATTAACTTATTACCTCTCAATTAACTGTCGCTATGGTGATATAACAATAGGGTGACGTTGATTTAATACCAAAGCGTGCCTCCGGTAGTGGTTCAATTCATTCAGTCGAATGATTTTGCGCTAATGCCGATTTTAATCAGCAATTGTGTGACGCGTTGGACGTTTAACCCAGAGTGCTAGCAACTGCTTCAATAAAACAGTATTAATAATTTAACATTAAAACGAAGGAGTTGGCAATCTAACCGAGCCAAGGAGTTCGATTGAAGAAGTAAAGAGGTTTGTATCAAACCAGTGTTTAAAAGATCTAAGAAAGATAGGATTATGGCAATACGTCGCTCCTACTGAAGTTCGTATTACAACAACCATCAGAGAAAGATTAGCATAAGTCGAATACATTGATCGCTCGCCCTCCTTTATCGATTTTAATTGAATCAGTATAAGAATACAGGTCTACACCATTGCAAACAGTTATCAGTTTTTGTGACGTTGACGTGATTCCGGTAGCCAACTCTATTTCAAAAAGCCTTGCTGAGAAAAACGTCTGGAAATTACTTAAATAGACGAGATAGTGTTCTCCTTGGCTTGGAAGATTGTGTCGCTATATCTCTCTAACGTAGTGTAGTGCGACTTTATTACTCATGTTTTAGGTGCCCGTCGTCATGTAATTGTTTTTGCACCAGATTTACCCTGGAATAATTCGTATGGCCAGTGATCAATAATTTATTGCATGGTCGGTTTATACGACGTAGGCTATAATAAAGAGAATACAAGCTGAAAATTGTAATTTTTACTTTGCGTGTTTTGCGGAATAGTTAAGTTATCCATAGTGATATCATATAAAATCGAACAAATGTATAAAAGTAAACCATTTCATTTAAGTTACGTGTTCCGGAATTACATCAATTGCAGGATGTATGTTTAATAGAAGATTATTTAACATATAATAACCAATTATTATTATTGTACATATTAATGTAACGTATTTTGTTAAATAACGGCCACTGTATTATCAGCTATTGAAATAATTTAACAATCTCTTAAAAAATACAATGCATAGTGAAACGCGTTCGTCTACGTATTGTAGCTCCCAGTGGTATAGGTGACGTCACAGCAGCAGCTTGAGTATTGACTTTCCTTAAGACAGAACCACAGGAGCTGTAAAGGTCGCACACTGTTTTACAGCAGTGTTTGTCTATGTATGGAACCGTTTGTTTTAGGGCTTTCTTCTGTTTAATATAGCGTTTTAAACTTTATCGTTGTTGTTACAGTATTGAAGTTAAGTTCTGACATAGCTAAATTAATCTACACTTGGCGGATTACATAGGTAGAATGTCTTTAACTGACCAGAGAAACTGTTGCACTCAGTATGACGGTGTACCGGAGGTAAAGATAACAACAGGTGTTGAAAACCAAGTCGTGGGCACCGAAAGTACTGCAGAACGAATACCAAATAAGATTGACGACCAAAACAGAGAGCATTTGAGGCCGAGAAAAAGATTTGCATATAAAACGGAATGGTGTGTTTGGCTTTAGTATTTATATACTTTTGTTTATACGTCATTAGATATACCAGATAGTTTTACCTTTTCCAGTGTTAAAATAATTTGCTTATTACTTATTTGAGCAGTTTAATATAGGCTGTAATCTTAGTATTGTACAATACACCCTAAAACATTATTTTATTGCATTAAAACTAAATTCTTAGTGAAAACGAAAACGAGAGTGCATCTCCTCTTCTCCAACACCCAACTGTTGATCTGAAGATGCAAATTATCCTAATTGGCGACAGAAATGTTGGAAAGACATGCTTCCTTGAACGATACACTGATGATCATTTTCCAGAGGAGTCAAAATCAACAGTTGGTTGGTTATTTTTATAAAAAATATAGCTCTATGCGTAGATGGAATTATAATAGCATTAAAACAACTCAACATATTTAGTTTAAAATATGCAAACCACATTTGATAAGACGGTTATGTCTGAAAATTTATGTAATCAGTGATATTTCTAATGAAATCTCTCATTTGTTAAATGTATATACATAATATGAAAAGACGTGTCTTGGCTGTATACTTCCGATTTCTATTGATTGATTTGATTCTGCTTTCCAATTGCAGGAATCGATTTTCGAATCAAGACAGTCACCGTAGGAGAGACAAGAATACGGCTGCAAATATGGTAGGCTGCCACGAACTATAATAGGGTTTATTATTTTTATAGTATTGTTCCATTTCGCGTGTTTTAGGGACACTGCTGGACAAGAAAGGTTTAATAGCATTACGACAGCGTACTACCGAAACGCTCGTGGTATAATTCTTTTTTACGACGTCACAAATCCGGACTCGTTTAATAATATACCCAAATGGCTGACGCTCGTGGACGAGGTAGGCATGGAGTTTCACCTACCGAGTAAAATACTAAGCAACGTTTTTGTATATCTTCAGTACTCTCGAAGCGATATTGAAATTGCGATAGTTGGAAACAAGGCTGATTTAACAAATGCCCAAGTAAACACGCACAAAGCCAGAAATGTAAGTCAGGCATTTTACTCGTCCTGAAAGTAAATAATGATTTGGTAGAAGAAAATATATATTTTTTTTTATATAATAGAGAAAAAACACCAGGTAATTTTTTAATTACCACACCATGACAAGATTAATAAAAATATAATCTAGTTAATGGCATGTGCCGGACAGCATAAAAGGAATTGTACATCACACTCTTAGTGGAGACTGACTCTTCCTCCTAGACTCTAGTACCTAGAGTATGGTTTCTCCCCTACTGGCTTTAGGTTCTTGTGCATGGGACCCCAAAAACATTTTGTTAGGTGGGCTATAATCGTCGGACAATTATTGTAAGGTTATTTCTTTTTTAAAGGGATATGACCTACATGTTACTAGGTGGTATTATTATTGGTTTGGGAATTGATCTATAACCGAATATATCATATAGCCTAAACACACTTGTTTAAACACATGATACATCAGGCGTTCAACCAATTTTTCTCGTTATCTCTCCTATAAAAACTGACCCGAAAAAAAAACTCTTTCAATCTACTGAAAAAGCAAGGATCTATCCTATTATATTATCGTTTAAAAAGACACATAACCAAATAAAAAGTATTTTTTGTATATTTTCGAAACTGGCATTAACCTTTATAATACTACATTGTTGTACAATGTGTTTGTGATATTGTTGAGCCTAAATGGTGTTTTGTTTTATTAGTTCGCTGAAAATTGTGGATACATTTTTTTCGAAGCAAGTGCAAAAGAAAGTATTAACGTGGATACTGTATTCGTTAATCTGATTTATAAAATCCTTAAACAGGTAGGCTATATGTCTGTTTGATTATGGCTTTATTGCATTCTTAAAAATATATTTTTCGTTGGTTAAAATATTTTTGTTATAAAATATTAGTAATTTCTTCCGGTTTGTTCGATGGCTTACCATTAAATCTATATGTGTGTTAGATAACAAAAATCAAGTTCAAGTGGCGTGTAGTAAGGTAATATTCTTGTTGTTTTTGCTCCAAGATTCCCCAACCGCATGAACGTAATCCGCAAATCAGACGTAAAACGATGACATCTCAGACCCTTTACGAAGATTCGAGAGATAAAAAAGGATACAAGTGTTGCTGATGGTATCTTGATCTGTGACAAAGAACAAGCAACCAAATATAATGTAGATACCACGAATGCTTGTTTTGGTTGTGAGGAGCCAAAGTGCATTCTAGTTTTCCGGTACAAAGTGCGAACAGCGTTATTTATAAACCGTCATGTACCTTTTACAAACACTTTGCTCACTGTGCCATGAAAATAAAATAAAGTTATATATATTAATATATATATAAGCACTGCGTCAAGTTGTAGTGAGAAAGGCTATGTATGTGTCTGGACTGTAAAATTTAAAATCTGTTTTGTCAAACCAGCATCAATTAAATGATACAAATCGATTTAATTTTGTTATATTTTTATCATGCTGACCACAACTAAATTAATATTTTAAGAAAACTTGTTTGTAGCACTTTAATTGCAATACTTTAAGAAAACACGTTTATAGCACTTTCGTTGCAATATTTGAATCCCATATTTTATCACTCAATACTTGTTATTGGCATTTAAATAACTGGCTTTCGAACAGTCAGCGGCGCAACAAAACTCGATTTCTAGCGCCCACCGACGGTTAAC
>CH002899.1:376547-391492 GCA_000149265.1 Ciona savignyi | reverse complement strand
GTCAAGCGAACGGTCAAATTTTAAAAAATATCAAAGATAATTAACATTATGCCTAACGTTATGCTATTAAGAAAGTGATGTTAAGTGTACTAAGATTCTCCGAACATGATTCCCAATTGTCAAAAATTAAAAACAAGATACTTGTTTAAACACATGATAAAGGAGGTGTAAACCAATTATTTCTCCCTATCTCTCCAATAAAAACTGACCTTACAAAAAGGGCTATCGCTCAAAAAACCCGACACAGGAATTCTTAGATTTTTTTACAATTTAATATTAAAGCTTGGACCTGCAACCTAAACGCAAAAGCCTTAAAACTTTTACTTAAAAATTTTGGTGATACCCCTCTGTACATCGGGAACTTTTCTTCCCAAAAACAGCTAGCAGATGCACAATTAACACATTTATTTGAAAAAGCAAGCAGTGCCTTTTTAACACAAAATTACAATCACAAAACTTTACAGCTAAACAAAAACGCCGGCGCGCAGCCTAGCACATGCTGCTTCCAACCGTATAAACATTGGGAATTTACAACCATTGCTACTTAGCAAGACACTGTTTAAAAACAATGACCAATGGGTATCTCTGGTCACATCACGCCTAGCATAGGGGTTCATTAATTGGTTATACGCCTTCTATAAACATATATATATTGTTAGGTAGTGTGTACAGATATAAAAAAGAAAAGCCCCTAAGGGGCATGTTAGCTTTTCATGTAGTTTAAAACATCCAAAATTTTGATAAGTAATTAAATTGAATTACTTAAGCGTATTGCCTCTTCAAAGAATAATGTTTGTCAACGCGTAAGTTCTTAATTGCTTGCTTCGAGACACCAATGCAATTATAACTATACGTACGCGTGCCAAACTGAGTTCTATATACATGAGCGAGGACGGAAAATGCAAGCTTGCGTCTTTACGTCACTCATCTATGCAATTAAGTCAACCACATTGACAATAAGCGGCCACTCTCCGAAATACTACAGTATGCTGCCCGTCACAACAGATCAAAGCGAATTTTCAACGTTGAATGAGCTGTGTGTGACGTGGTAGGGTAACCCAGTTACACAAATTGAATCAACTGCGTTTTAAACTAAAATTTTAAAACCAAGCATTTAAAACAATTTTAATTAATTATGAATGTTAATATATATATATATATATATATAAATATAGACGGTTTTTGTACTATGATGATATGAATCTTGTCCATATAAGATAATTATACTACCAATTGTAACAAAAAAACTTAATAGATATGTAGCCGCAAAATGCACGTATAGTCGATTGAATTGGCGTTGGTGTTTTCATTTGCTTTCATTGGTTCAATATTTTGTATTCATTAAATAATTGACTGAAGAGGTTCAAAATCCGAACGTCACTCGTCAGTTTAAATCATAAGCGGTCTTCAAATGCGGGTTAAGGGTAGCGGCAACTAGTTTTTGTTGAAGACGCCTGTTTTGCATCAAAATGAAGTCAACTTCGCTCGCAAGCTAATGGTGTGCTTGGCGGTTCATGAAACGAATTTCTTTTCAACCAATCTTGGATGAAAGTGAAACCTTCCGGCCATTTTAAATACTCTTTTAGTTCAAAGTAAAACCGTATAGTAAATGAGGAAATTTTAATATCAAAGGGCGTGTTAATAAAATGGATATAAAATGTAAAATCTCATTAAAAGTAAAATTGTAGGACCACCACTCCAATATAAAACGACCAAATAAACGGCGAAAACAGATGCAAGGTCACGTGAATACAAGATGGTACGGGTGGTACACATATGTTCTAAAATGCTCCTTTACTAAACGATTGAGATGATATTTTTTGCACTGCCTTTTGACCTAAACATTTTACAATATTGTTCGTTGTCTCAGAGTTGTATTCCCATCAAAAGTTTTGCCATCCTCTACATTACAAGGCTATTCCCTTTGGGCTTCCTCACACTTTAAGACAAATCCATTAACGCATGAACGTCACAAAGCACAGTATGACGCGCAGTTCGCTCAGCGGCACCCGGGAAAAAGTTGCATCGAATATTAACTTCCACTTTACTCAGAAGGCGTGAGAATCCGGGTAGGAATGCGATACGTCAGGAACATAAAAGAGAATCCCGTAAAACGTTCGCTCGGTGACTCGGTAAGATCAATGTAAAGGCAAGTGGGAGTGCTCAACTTTTGCAAATTAATAGATAATAAGTCATAAGTAGATTTTCTCCCGAAACGAGCAGCATTAAAGTGGCTTGCTGTATATAACTTTGCTGGTTATATGTTACGATTATTAAAAGAATTATCACAGCGATTAAAGTTAAGGGTACGAAAGTCATTTTTTAAAATTTAGTAGAAAGGATCAAAACAATGATGTCTATGAATATTTTTTTTAAAGATAACCTTGTGCAGTTATAACAAGCAGCATTGTAACAACGTGTATTAAAAGTTAAAGGTGCAAAAGTCATTTTTCGTAATTTAGCACACAGGGTCAATTTATTTTTATAATAATGTGTATTAATATTATTTAAACTGTGAACCTTGTCCAGTTCTAGCAGCATTTAAGAAAGTGTACTGAGGAATGACCCGATTTGCAAATAAAATGGAGCACTAACCTACTACCTTTGCGAAAACAAAAAATACTAGGTGTTTGGGTAATGACAGATCATTCGACAACAAGAAGTTTCACAGTAAGTTGTCTTCTCAACTTGGCCGACGAAAAGGTGACATACTCGTCGGGTTCAAGTGGCAAATGGCCGGCAATGAACACCGAAAACCCCGATCTTGTTTGCTCTAAACCCACAACTAGCGATAAACTTTACCGATTAAATTCGGGCAAAGACACATCCGTCGAAAATCAGCACAATTTTACGCAGGCTGTACAGCACAGTTATCCAATGCACGGAGCGCCAAGCGAAGGATTACAGCAGTGCACCAAAATGCACAGTTGGCCAGCAGAGAGAAAGACCCAGGACCGGGGAAACTGGAATCCTGCCTTCCCCCCGTGTGCCTATACGAGACCGGAGTATAGCGAACATTGTACACCTTGCAGAGACGACCAAACGGAGATGGAAATGACGTGTGAAAATTCGAAAACTGAAATTAAGCGACGCGAAGATCCATGTGAACAAGGTAGAGAGAGTTCAATTAGTTCTCCCGATGAAAGAACAACATGGAACGAACACCATTCTGCTTCAGTACATGCAGGTAAGATTTAAACGCCCACGGTCGCTGTCATAATCGTGGATACATACTAGTTTAAGGTTATCTGTTCCTATATATTCTCTATGGGTATATAAGTTATATAATACATCGATTTCGTATTCATTAAAAAGTTTGAGCGGTTTATAACATATAGTGGCCAGAGAGGCAATCTATAAGACTATGCGAGAATAAACAAAATGGCGAGGTGAGCTGTGATCTATGCGAAGTGTCAGAAGGGAAACTAAAGTATACCTTATTGGATACAATTAAGAGTTGTTTTTATGCACCTACCCTTTACAATTAATACATAGTAATATTTTATTTAGACAATAAAGATGTGGTTTAGTATTGCATGTAGCATCAATGGTATATATTATTTAATACATAACAGTATTTATGTCACTTATCCTAATTACAAAAACCGTAAATGAAATTTAGATTCCGAATTAAACTCTTACATATAAAAAAATGCTTTATTATTCAGTTGTTTTCAAAATGCCTAATTGCACTATAACTAAATTGTTTCTATAATTTATAGCTTGCTATTGTATGCGAAATCTATGCGCAGTTAACTAGTTGAATTTATTAATCCAGCCGCCTACAATGACATATAATTGCTGAACATCAGACAAACAAGATGAAAAATGAACTTTATTAATATTAAATTCTAACAGAGACAAGATCTCATGAGAGTTCTCCACCTTCAAGTGTGAGTCCCTGTGCTGTAAAAGAACCCACTGAGTCTAAGGTTAGAAATCCACCACAAGTATAGGCCTGATAATAAAGTAGAAATGTATGCAGTTAAATTATTACGATCGTTGTCTTGCAAAGATGTATCGCACCTTTCGCAAAATTAACACTTTTTTTTTATAAATTTGGAATAAAGATTGTTCGTACTAATTAAGGTATTTTTTATGTAAGTGGATTTAAAATTAACGAAATGCGGTCTTGGATGTGTTTAATGCGGTCCATGTTTTAAAATTCAGAATATTTTACAGCCATGTACAGATTACGACGCTCTACCCTACCAATCTATGCCAAACAACAGTAAGACTGACCATGACGTTTTTAACCCATTTATGGCGTCACACCACACCGATGATGTAAGTGGTCACGTGGGTTCTTCGGTGCCAAGAAAGAAGCAGCGCAGGTCAGTAAATGACGTAAAAGAGAATGTGAAAAATCGCGAGTGAAAATAATAATAATAATTATGGGTATCTGAAAAATAGACATACCGAACTAGATTAAAATAGCCAAAGATAAATTGAATAAATTACTAATTTTCAGTGTTAATTTTTATATTTTTAAAGAACCCGGACGACGTTTAATAGCGGACAGCTTGCTGCATTGGAGAGGGTGTTTGAGCGAACACATTACCCTGATGCTTTCGTAAGAGAAGAACTTGCAAGGCGTGTGGGATTAAGCGAGGCTAGAGTACAGGTATATTCTTGGGTGTTTTTTAGGCACTCTATTTACACAAGATATTAATTAAACCATATTAAAAATTAAATAAAAACGAATAAAAGAGAAATATTTATTGGCGTCTTTATATGTGTGTATCATGGCGTGTAGTCTTATACTACCATGTCTTTGTAAGAATAACTTTAAACACCTTGACGATGTTCTTTCTATAGGTTTGGTTTCAAAACCGAAGAGCGAAGTTCCGCCGAGCTGAGAGATCTCTTTTGACATCACGAATGACGATGCGTCATCCCCTACATCATCACGTTACGTCACCGGGTAATTAAATAAGTTTGTAAATCAAATTCACTCGTCAGTTAAAATGTTTTTTTCACCAGATAGCACAGGGTGTTTGTCATCATCCGTGTGCAGAACCCAGCCAATTCTCCCGTCCATCAGCGACAATATGCTGTCCAGGCACAACTCGTTACTCGCACAAACTTCCAATCCCCTCTGCGACACTCAAATACCGATGGTGCCTCCAAACCATTTCTTTCAATGGTGAGTAAATTACGTTTATTAAAACACAGGTTTTTATTAAGAGAGGAAACACCGCATTTTCGTGCCAATGGAGTCTAGACGACAAAGGCGTTATGGTGTAATAGTGGTCTAGCATATAAATCTCTCTTTTGATCACGAAGGTCAATTTAAAATCTGAAACATTACCAATTTGTAAGGTGTGTGTGTGCAACTTAGAACTGACCCTTGAGACTTTAACTCTATATAGTGCTTCAAAGATTGGCGATCAATTTAGAAATAGTTGTGAAGTAATATTAATAAAAAATCGCTTTAGGTGTTGAATTAATCTGTTACACCAACTAGGTCGGCGCCACCAATGAAACCTTTCCCTTGTGCCGGCGGACAACCGGTCGTCAATGTGGAGCACGGAAATTATGTTGGAGAGACATTTTCGCAACTGAAAATGCAAGGAATGACGTTTCAACGTGGCTTTTTACAGTAGTGCTGCATGTGATTCTTCCCTCCATAAATCATTGCCGACACAATCTGGTGGCATATAAAACAATGATACGTAAATTTAGTTCAAGAGCTTTGTAACTGTTTTGTGTAAATTGCTGATCACCTGTGGTTGCAAGCCACATCTTTAGTTTATAAGTTCAGAGTTCTTTATTGTGCTGCTTCGCAAAGTTCACCTTGCCTTAGATTTTGTACTCGAGTGGGTTTACTTTCGTATTTTTTCCTAAGTTCGCATAGCGCGTGCTAGTCTATTTAATACATGAATTTGCAAAAACGATAGCAGTTCTGTTTTTCCGCAATATAACATGGTACAAGGCAGTGTCGGTTTATATTTGTTTAAAAATGTAGGTTCTTCATGTATGTCCGCCATTTTAAAACTTATACGCGGTTGCAAATTCCAAAGCGATTCAAAATTGAAAATACGTTTAACGAATTTGAGTGGAGTAAAAAAATGAACTTTTCTAACCATCCTACCTTTATTTAGTTTATATATACTTTAAATAAATAAATATAGGCCCAGTCTAATCATATTATAAATCTAATATCTTGACTTTCATGGTTGACTGATTGAATAAGACTTCGAGTCAGCCTCTAAAACTGAAACATATTGAATTTATCAAACAAAATTTACTCAATAACGTGACTGCCTGGGGTTGATTGGGCCATATTGCGAAAAAGATTATTAAATAACAGAGAGAGATTTTAGAGCGTGATGTTCCTCCGCTCACACCAGTTGAGTCTTATTATATACTCAGTTAATCCCAAAGACTTCAATGTGTGTGAATTTGAGCAGCGTTGTTGCATTTGTTCGATGTGGGATTGCGGATAGGTAGTGGGGTCAAAAGTGCGCCTTGATAGATATTCATTAGAGGCAATGAAGTAATAAATTATGAACACGGCATCAAACCGGAGCATGATCCACTGGGGATTCAGCAACTCCCTCGCCACTGCCATCTAAGTATAGATACCTATCGGATATCTCTCCATTAAACAATTACACTCCGCGCGACGAGCTGGGAGATCACAAGCAAGAGCGAAGGCTTCGGCTTTGACCGCGAGGTCGCAAGCCCATTAGGCGGCCTGGAACGCGGGAAAGCGAGCGCAGCGAGGAGCAAGGCAGTCCCCTCGGTGGTTAACGGAGGAACCGCGCTAAGCAATAAACAACAGGCGTGAGGTTGAAGTTTCGCCACTTTCTGGGGTCGTGCCCGGGTGACGACCCCACCGCACCCCACGGAGAGACACTCAGAGCAGCGAACGAATTTTAATTACACGACGTTGAGCGAATGACGCCGCGAAGTTCTGCCAAGGGCTAAATGCGGTTTCGTTTAAAGTCATTTCAACTGTTTAATTCAACTGTGATATTTAATATATATGCATGCATGGTAGCTTTAATGTCACGTCAAATTACTTAGAAGATATAAACATCATAGGATTCCGCTCTTTTGTTTAATAAAAACAACAAAATATATATAAAAACACGTATAATAGTCAAAAAATGGTGACCCTGAGAAAAGTTCTTTTGTAAATTTGTGAAACAAAATCATAATTATACATCCAAACTAATGTCGTCGGCAAATGATCGCGCAGCGGCATAAAAGGTTAACGCCACCATGAAGACAGTTACCTGTATCGCGCTCGTTATCGCCATCCAATGGAGATGATCTAAGAAACTTGCTACGTCGATGGTGATAAGTGGGGCGACAACAAGATTAAAAACAATCCGACGTTTTCGATTCATAACACAAGCAAATCTGTTGCCAAAGAACACGTACTTAATTAAACTCTAAAATATAAATGATTTGAAATAATCTAAAGTATGGGTCGGCAACCTTTTGCATTTAAAGAGCCTTTTTAACCGATATTCCACAAAAGTAAAATCACTGGGAGCCGCAAAACTAATTATTTTTGCAATAAAAGAATAGTTATTAAACTTATTAATTCTTAAGAAGAGCCGCATTAGAAGGATGAAAGAGCCGCATGTGGCTCCGGTGCCGCAGGTTGCCCACCCCTGATCTAAACATTTTAGCTTACAGATCTGCTCATATAGTATAAATTTAAAAAAAAAATCACTCAATTGTCAGCAAAACATCAGACCAAATTCGTTGGCGACTTAATATGATTTCATTTGTTTGAATATAACGTTAATTTGCAATAAATATAATATGAGCCCAAAATTATGCCAATCTTGATTAAACATGTAAGTGAATGCACACGAGTTTGACATAGTTAATACACGCACAAAGTTTTGTTTCTTATACCTTTATATTTTTAAGATTAAGAGTCAAATAATGTAATACTGTTAATTAATTACCTTATCGAGCCACCTTTTGGCATATGGATATTATTATAGAAGAGGCGGTTGTCTTTGGACACATACACAGACTTCGAAGCGACGTATCCGTAACTAACATCATTACGCTTCAACGTGACTCCGTTCAACTCCCATCTTACAGAAGACTGTGTACTTGTGTTTTGATGGCAGGAAAATTTAACACTGGCGCCGTTTTTAACTTGGATTCGCTGTTCGCGTACAAATAGCGGTGCTGCAAAAAATAGGATGCAAAGAAGCGATCGATGGTGACTATATTGAGGAATTTATACTTACAAAGTTCTTCGGTGCAATGATCGTAGCAAACGTCTACGAGTAGTTCCTCCGTTCGACTTCGAGCTAAAGTGCGCAACATTACAGGCATCTCGCGCGAACTGCAATGAGCAGTTTCACTACCCCAACTGACATAACAGAATCCGAATCTGTGTATAATATATATATGAACGGACAAATCTCCAAAATAAACTTGCCGTGTCGACAATTTGTCTAAATTAAGTTGCCACTGTATAATATCGACAGCAGATTAAATAAAAATTTAACGTGTAGATTCGCAGATCGATTTAATCGACATTGATTAAAAAAATAAATAGACAACAGGGTTAAGGTAAGGTTAAGTTTTCAAACTAGAGTTAAATTGAATCCGAAGGGGGAGTTGGGGAATTCTATTAAAATGACAAGTTGTAAATTTTATTATTGTTAAACGATGTTTAGTTTTTTTTGTATATGAATGCAAGGCGTTTAACACGAGGCGGTGAGCTTAGATCGAAACACTACAACGTACTGTGAAGAACCCATTATTCTTTAGTTTCATTGCATTTTAACATTATTAGTGATATTACATAATTTGTGGATTCTGTCGAATTGTCCGTGTGTTGACCCCTTGGTTTTCCATTCATCGGGATAAACAAAAAATAGCTCATTGTCATAATACAGCTTATAACAATGTGGAAAATCTAGTTTAAGAACGGAATTACACTATTATGGATAATATATAATTTTTATATTTATATGGTCATCGAATAGCAAATTATTTACCTTTTACGCTCACCGTTTCCAGCACAACCGTCACAGTCGGTCCAAGCAGTCCAGTGTAATCCAATACTTTTATCTCGAATTATCTAAAAAAAATAAACAGATAGTTTTGCCGGATAGCTTAATCGCTAATAATCGACAGTCTGCAGGCAGTCGAACGGTCATTGGATTAAAACCAAACGCTGGCTAGACGGTTGTGTCCATAGGCAAAGCACTAATACTGTAGCGTTAATCGCCCGTCACAGTGAATTAATTCCACTAAAACTAACGGAACGTATCAATAATAATCAGCACACTCTAACAACTCTGATAATCCGACAGTGGACCAATAAGTAAGATAAAGTGACGATTGCCCATATGATGAATCTTACGCGTTTTCCCGTTAACAAGGACATATATAACATGAATATCCTATATTACGTGTTTTCCCGTTAACAAGGACATACAATAAGAATAATATACTATATTCTAGTCTAGGATGGTTGGCAAGTTTGATTTTTGTTAAGGATATTAAAACTTTCTTTATGTTTGAAAGCCACGGTCTGCATAATGTATTCGTACCGTGGGGTCCCGTGGTGTCTGTCCTCTCGCTTTCAAAATATACCGCATGGACTCTACTGTACGAAGACTCACTCGCCATGAAGCCACCATAATCTTACCAACCAAACAATCGTATCTTCCTGTTTAAATCACCGGCATCATGCCACTTTCGGACAAAGAAAACACAATCTCAAGGAAATTTCATAGTGGTTTCAGTATCACATATAGGCTACCTGCATCGCTAAGGACAAGTGGGGATATACGCAAAATTGAATTGGAGTTCACGTTTGACACTTCTACGGTTGGATATTTTCCATTATCTGGGAGGTATTGTCGGCGAACGGCGTCCTTGTAACTAAATAACCAATATTAAACCATTTTAATTTCCAAAGAATATTGGAATACACACCAAACTTTCAACTTGCCTACCTGTAAAACCTCCATTCTAAAAGCGATGCATTTTGAACTCCTAACTGGCAAAATAGGGCCAATTCTTCATTAACAAAAAAATCTAACAATGTTACATTCATACCTTGTGGTATATCCACCTTTGCCAATTTCCCTTTGGTTGGTGGAAAGGCTACCAATATTATGAATAAAACAGCACTAATCAGCAACATATCAACTTGTTCTATTGATTGCTGCACCAAAAGAACAACAGTCAATTTCACACGAAACCACCAACTATTCGCTTGTTTGTTTCGTCACATACAAGTTTAATAAAGCTTGTTGTACGACAATCGCACACCTTAAGATGTTGCCAAATGGTGGAAAAGTCTGCCTTCAACGCAGTCAATTATTTTTTTAATAAATCTTTAGTTTATTGACGACTATTGCTGTATCCTATAGTTCCAGATTTAATGAAACAAAACAACCACAAATATCTAAATGTGTATTTTACAACAATGATAGTTAATGTGCATTGAAAAGTTATTATGCAAAACGAAACTTATGCTGAAAGAAATCAAGAAATGAGGCGGAAGGATGAAAGAAAAGAATAATAAGTTACGTTAGGCCAAAAAAAAACAAAAAACAACAACAATGCAATAAAGTTGTTTAAAGGAGCCTATATAGTCAAAGCCTGTACACTACATCATGCATGTGTGTGCGAAGCCATTTGGTAACATAATAATGCATGTACACTCAATTTTAATTTAAAACACCTAAGGCTAGAATTTACTACTTGGTCACTGTGAAAACCGCAAAAATAGTGTATATTAAAACAATCTTTGCGAACATTTATAATTTGATTAGGTACAAATTTTATACACAATTGATGTATAGGTTGCAAACAAAACACTATAAAGGACTTAGATATGGTATTTTACCAATATTCAACTCGGTTAGGGGTGCTTTTAATCTTTTATATTCTGCAGTACGGATGTGAAATTTATGCATCATTTAAAGGTTTAAAATATTGCGTTAGTTTATTGACACAGTGCATGTATCACATTATATTTTTCTAATGTCACTACAATACAACTTCAATGAAATCAAAATTGAACTCGATTCGCAAGGACCACAGTGTTAATTGGAAATGAGAAGAAAACTTCCTTTTTTGGTATTAAATTTATACTTTACCCCGTCTCATTAAAAATAGTATCTCTAGGTTGTTCCACCCATAAAAGAGACCCTACAATTTGTTCGCTTACTCATTGCAACCCCTTAAGTTTTCTTAAATGGTCAACTTTTTTGACAATTTTTAACATTAAGTGTCAGAGATAGCATACATTTCCAATATCAAGTCCAAACTTGCTAAATCGATTCACATTAGCCACAGAAAAGTCACGCACAGGTAGTAGGGTAAGATCGGTAGTTCTAATCGTAAACTGGGTCTCTGCATCAACCATTGTCCTGAACTGTGTAAAATTAAATTTTAAATGTCTGAATGACGTAAAATTGAATACATTTTGCTTTTGTTATAGAACTGAAATACTTAAACTTACTTGACATCCGTCATGGCCAATATAGTAAGCTGCCTCTCCATCTAAAAGCTTGTGCACACTCCCATCATCCCCTCTGTACTTTAAAGCACTTGCGTAACTGCTGTGTTGCGTGTCATAGGCAGCCACAACACCTTTACATTTGAATTTGAATTCCTGTATGAGTAATAAATGAGTAGTATAACCTAGACTTTTGTACTAGTATGTCAATACCAGGCCCGGTGCTAGGAACCGCGGGGTCCAATTAGAAATGTGATGGCGGGGCCCCTACTCTTCATAGCAAAATTGATGGGTGTTTATATATCATAAAATACATACATACAAACTACAAAAATAGACATTTAATACTTGCTATAAAACAAATTAAAGGCAATGTGGATGCTTATTTACGATATATTGTTTAGCAACCATATTCATTATGACGTAACAGGCAGACACATAATTTTGACTTAGTTACGATGCATAACAAATTGATATTATGAGAAAGAATAATATTTCACTTATTATTTTACGTTTCAGTAGTATTTTAAACCTTGTAATACAAAAAGACCCCCGCTAGCGCGGGGCCCCTTCAAGGTGCGGGGCCCAATTTGATCTAATCGGTCAAACCAGCCTAAAACCGGCCCTGGTCAATACTTCTTTTACTAACCTGAGTCACATATCTACTAAAACGGCGAAGTATTTTAAGTTGTACACGGTTTGCTGTATAATCAATCATGTGTCCACCAGCATATCTTCTCCACCATAAATATTTTCGATAATGATATCGTCTTCCTGTCGTCCATTTTTGATATGGAAGCTAAAGAAATTAACAATATATATTACCTGTATTGTATATATACATGACTTATGTTTCTGAAAGGCTGTATTTCCAAAAGCTTTATTTAAAACAGCCCTCTGAATTATAGATTTGTTGTATCAATACCAACCATCATCAGTCATTTTTATAAAGAATCAGTTGTTTAACTTGAATATTGTTTCTTTTAAATTTAACATTAAGTACTTTGTTTTTTCTTGGTTGCACGCACGTGGATCCACCTTCTGTGAAATTACAATACACCTGTATGGCATCTTTAAAACATCCTTCATTGGGATCAATGTAGTAGTAACCTAGAAACAAATTAAGCAAAAGGTATTATAGAGAGCACAAAATTTTATTGGAATAGCTTAGATCTTCTGTGCTGGTAGCTAATTCAGAAGACTGCAGGTACAAACCCAGCCTTGTGGAAGTTGGATGTTCTCCTTGGGCATTTGCACACTTGCTTAAATTAATGGGTTGAATCAAAAGTGAAGCAAAGCCCTTATCATATACAACATACCAAAAAACTCCTGTTACCATCTGTATTCAATGTTTTAGCAAATAAGCACAAGTATACTATTCAATGGTACAAAGGATATAAGTACAAACGGTTTAAAACCTTTGTAGTTTAAAAAAATACTAGGACTTACCATTTGGCAAACTTGGGTGAGATAATAATAAATCCCGACATGTTCGTGCAGGGAAATATGAGGTTCCCATTGGAGATGATTGGTGCAATATAACTGTTGCATATAAATGAAACAGGTTTGTAGAAAATTGTTCAAAATCCCCTCTATCCTGTATTTGATTGAAATATAACATTAATCCTTTATTAAATGAAAAAATAAAATTAAATCTATTTATACATACAAGTTTGTAATTGGAGAGAATCTTTCGAGATAGTTCGTCTGTCACGTTTTTCTGAAAATATACCAGTGTTAACATATTGTCAGGTTGCAAACTTGGTATGTGTTAACTTACTAAGTCTTCCAAGGAGCCTCCAACTTTTCCCTGCATAAAAACAATGTTTAGTTCATTCGCTGTAGTAAGTTAAACCAAGTCTTACCGGCGGTCCCTTGGGTCCTGCCTTACCATTTGTACCATTAGGTCCGATGTTTCCCTGGCAAAATTATTAACATAGCAGAAAAGGTATTTAAAAAAATCTTAAATCACAAATCACACCTTAAACCCTTTAGGTCCTTTAATTCCAGTTATTCCATCTATTCCAATTTTCCCTTTTGCTCCTGGTAATCCAATGGGGCCTTCCATACCCTAATTATTAAAAAAATAATACGCAAGTATGCGTTAGAACACTTTATATAATATAGAAAGTAAATTATTGTTTTATCACTAAAAATGCAAAAATTAAAGGGGCCTTATCACACTGGCAATCATCAGAATAACACGCAAATACTTAAGGAAGCAATTTCACACAAGTAACAAATTTACTGGGTTTCAGACAATGATCACATTCAATTCAGCAACCATTCGGCTGAAATGAAACACATTAACTAACCAAGCTTTTGGGCCAGACAATATAGAAGAATTATATGCAACAAACCTTTTCACCTTTGGCACCTCTGCTTCCTCTTAAACCATGTACTTTTTCCCCCTGTATGTTTTTGTTAAAGAATGAAATTAGATTACCATAAGGCATTTATTACCTTTAATCCTTGCAGTCCTTTTCGACCAATTCCTCCCTTGTCTCCATGCACACCTTGCTCACCTTTTGGTCCTTTTGCGCCCTTTTTCCCCTGTGGTCCTGTTATCCCTAATTGCCCTTGTGCTCCAACTGTTCCATTAAACCCTGGAATTCCCTGAACACCCTATTTAATAAAAAAAGTAGTGTATTGCACATTCCTTAAATTTTTATACTGTATTCTTACTTTGATTCCAGGTTTTCCTTGCTTGCCTACTTTTCCGACAATTCCTGGTTTTCCCTGTTTAACAAAATATCATTTAGTTATGCCAAATTGGAGTTAGTCACTTACCAGAGGTCCGATAAGACCAGATTCTCCCTTTTCACCGGATTGACCTTTTTCACCCTACAAAATAAACTCTCTATGGCAATTTTATATATTAATGATCAATGTACCTTCATTCCATTTATTCTTTTTCCATCAGGACCAACACTACCAGGTCTCCCCTGTAATTATATAGATTACCTAATAACTGAGAATTTTCCGTAGCTGCAGTTTGAAAAATTGTTAATCACTATATATACAATACAATAGCATATACTTACTTGGGTTCCTTGTTTTCCTTTTCGCCCAGGCAAACCCTTTTCACCGGCGCTTCCCTAGAATGTATGATTTATAAATTATTTGTAGATTTTTATTTTTTACTTAATGTTGTTACCGGCAGTCCTTTAGCGCCCTTTATACCAGGTGTTCCTGGGATGCCGATCTTTCCCTAGGGACATTAAAAATATAAGCTATATAACAGTTATTCACATGTAACACCTAATGTACCCACCCACCTTGTAAATGCTCCTAAGATGTCTGCTACCAGTCAAATTAAAGGAACGAAATAGACGCTGAAACTTATTTAACCAACGGCTCATTTCCGTTCCTTGTGTTTGACATAGTTAAAATATACGGGGCTGGCATGCTATTGCATGTGATTACTTGAAAAAAACATCCACAAACTAATTAACCACTGGGGTCTATGCATTTAGTTAAG
>CH002899.1:331320-376331 GCA_000149265.1 Ciona savignyi | reverse complement strand
TTAAGAGTCACATACAGTTTAAAGGACAGCAGTTAAGAACTATGTATGTGAGGTACCAACATTAAAATTGTTGCCTTAAATCATCACTCACCGGTTTTTTTTACATATTACTGGGCTAAAATTATTATTAATTTGATTGTGCTTCAAAAACTGAATTGCTCACCTTTATACCAGCAACTCCCTTTTCACCTTTATGACCTTTTCCACCAATTCTACCCTGTTTAGACAAAGCATTTTATCTTTTAGTACCAGTACGAAATATGCATTAGTTACACATAAACAGAATAGTATAGGTTTTTCTATCTCCTTTGATGGGAAAATTGACATTCATAATTGTCAAAGTTTATATCGTCAGAAAGCAACACACTTTACAGATGAGTTTTCAAAGCCATAACAGTTTGTTGCGTATAGATGTTTTAAAAACTGCTCCGAACAATTAAGTTGAGCTATCTGTTGGACAAAGTTTAAGATATAACTAACCCGATTTCCTTTTCGACCATTATATCCTTTTGGCCCACTTTTTCCAGCAATACCTTTACGTCCTGTACTTCCAAGCTTGCCAGGTTTACCCATCTCTCCATTTAAACCCTACAAAACATATTTTTTTTAAATTATATACAATTTTATAATGTATATGGTGTTTAAGCAAAGTCAATTTTAATTTTGCAAACCTCATTTCCAGGTCTCCCCTTTGGTCCTATAAGTCCAGCAAATCCTGTATAACCTTTCATTCCTTTTTCACCTTTTTCTCCTGATGGACCGGGGATACCTACACTGCCCTGTGGATTATAATGTTTTAAACAAATTTAACAGTTTTACTCTTTAAAACTAACCGGTAATCCATTTTGACCAGGCAATCCATCTGCGCCAGCTTGACCTTCCACTATCTGTAAATTTTATCTTATATAGTTTTGACAAAATTAAAACATTTTAATATCTTACACCGTATCCAGGATTTCCCTTTTCTCCTTTGATTCCCTTGATTCCAAACAAACCCTGCCGAAAATTTACTACTTACAAGATGGTTCATTCATACATTATTCATACATTTAATGTACAATTAACTTACGGGTAAACCTATCACTCCTTGAATACCAACTTTACCTTGGATACCCATTTCACCCTGCAAAATACAATTATTTTTTTCACCTTATGCTAAGATAAATGGTATGTTCACCTTTTTGCCTTTGGGACCTTCTAAGCCACGGGCTCCAGAAATCCCAGTAACTCCCTGAAATCATAAATTCTTTAATACTACATATTTTCTAATCATTTTATATGTCTGTTTTCAAAATTAAAATTAAATTGTTTTACCCTTTTTCCTGGGTTCCCAATTTTTCCCTTTGCTCCTCTTTCACCAAATTCCCCCTTTTAAAATAAATAAACATACAGCATACAAACTTTTTTTAACGAAGATAACTTTTAACAAACCAAATATCCCTTTGATCCAAGTTCCCCTTGACGTCCAGGTATACTGTCCCCTTGGTTACCCTTTCTACCTTTTAAACCTTGTAGCCCGGGTTCCCCATGTAAACCCTAAGAGAAAGTTTTGTTTAAATGTATTGTTTTAAAACATACAAAAAGCATTTGCGCTTTTGTAAGATTACTTATGATGAATATTTCTATTTGTCGACATACCATCTTTCCAGGAATGCCACTGACACCAAAAGTCCCAGCTTTTCCAGGTAAGCCCTAAATGTACATACGATCAGTAACTTTATGTTTTTTTGCAAGCAGGACACAATTTGTTATATAACGATATTCTCACCTTGGATCCTTTTCTTCCCTTTCCACCTGGAACTCCAGGAAAACCATCTGGTCCCTATAATAGCAACATATTCTGTTGAAATGAGATGTGGAATGGGATGTGATTGATTAACTTACGGGTGCTCCAAATCCTCCTGGTGAGCCTGTGATGCCTTGGTGGCCATCATTTCCCTTATATTAAACATTTAAATTTAATTTGTCTTATTACACTTGACCAACTGATGCCTACCTTTTCACCAGGCCTTCCTCTTCTACCAGTAAAACCCTTTAAGCCTCTTTCTCCCTGTAATTTATATATGTGAGACAGTCATAAAAAACATATATAAATACATGTGTATGCTGAAATAGCATACACAAGGACATTGCTGCATTAACATACATAAGTACAGAATTACTTAGTACAGCATGACAATTAACTCTATTGCATCACCTGAAGGCCTGGATAACCAGGATATCCAGTTGGCCCCATAATTCCCTGCAATAAATGTATGTGTAACAAGATTGCTACCAAAACAGATATTAGCAATTTGAAATATTTACCGGCAGGCCAGGTTGCCCTTCAGGACCAATTGCTCCAGGTGGACCCTGGAACATAAGTTTTCCAATGTCAATTAAAATATAAAATATGCATTGAATTAACATTTTTTTACCTTAATTGCTGTTAAACCAGTTTGGCCGGTAAGACCTCTTACTCCTTTTCTTCCCTGCAAAAAGATAATATACTTAAATAAATATAGAATATTCCTGTCTTGTCCTCCTGAATGGGAAAACGTCGGAGATGCAATAGTCATAGACTTCATGATGGCCACCACAAAACCACTAGAAAAGGTTTCGTGGTGGCCTTCAATAAAAGCGTATATTCTACATGATTTAAAGGTTTAAGGTTTCTAGTTGTTAAGAGATCCGCTAAGTGCTTTGCTCAAGGATACAACCGACTGGTTGCAATCTATAAAATTTTCGGATGAAGCTCACCAGCCGAGACATGTGGAAAGACAAGTTTGACTGATCGTTAGACAACTGCGGTAACAGATATATTATATAAGCTTACCGAAACACCTATATCACCCTTGTTTCCTTTTAATCCTCTTGGCCCAATAAGTCCCTGCATAGATAACATTTTAACACGTAAAAACAAATGACATATGCACTTTCTTTAAGTGCTTTGCGTATTGGTAAAATAATTATTTTTCATTTTAAAATACAATCTAATTTTTTGTGGTATAAAAATTCTAATCAACTAACCTCATGCATTGTTAAGTCCACCATTACTTACTTACATACGCACCAACTTTTCCTTGATCTCCATGCTCTCCAGGTAGTCCAGGTGGTCCCTGTAATGAAAAGCATAGTTAATTAGAAATTGTAACGGGAAAAATCAATTAAAAAAATGGTTGTGGCTTTATTAACCAAAATGTTTTAAAAATGTCATTCCATAACAGCTTACTTATAATAATTCTGTTTACATTTGCAATGTTTACTTTATCACACTTAATGACGATGATGTTGATATTACTATTATTGTAAATTGGTAAATGTAAAACTTTATGCACATATATTATTCAGTACTAATCCTGGACTACAAAAATCCAGTTTTCTTATTCTTAAATAAGATACTGAAAGGTGTTGTGATACAGAATAAGATATTTTATGTTTTATCCCTGTAATTAGGAAAATGCAAGTCGTATTAATATACTGGCATTCATCAAATATTGATTTTTATTTAAACCATTGGTTACATGTGAAAGGTGCTCTTTCCAAGGACTTAACCAACTATACAGTGAAGACAGTGACTGGTTTTGATACTCCAACTCTTAGGCTTTAAAAAAAACATATTGCTATATCTTTAGTGACCTGACTACATGTGTAATAGGTATATTCTAAACCACCAATTTACTTTATTTCCATGTGGACCAACGTCACCTCTTTTTCCACGTTTTCCAGGACCGCCCTGTGAAACGTTGGATGTTAATTGTGTTTATAGCAAAATATAAGTATGAATATCAAGGCAAATGTTTTAATGGTAACATGGTCGATGCCAGTATACAGCACATGGTAATAGCCATATGTAATGCCAGTCAACGATTCATAAACAATTAAAAACAAAATTGGTTTATTCGAAATCTTTTAGTTTTGTATCAAAACTGTAAATACTGTAAAACTCTAAAATAATGGAACTTTGATTTAAATATAAACATTTACATTGGAATGGATTAAATTAGGTACTAGTTTTGCCGTATTATCCTGCCTTTTTAACTTTAAACAATTGTTACATTTTTTAATGTAATGAAGGAGCAGAAATATAAACTAATACAATCCAAAAGTAATTCCAATCCATCTATTCCATTTAAATTCTTTAAATTAGCTATTTCACTTATTATTTATACTGTTTTAAAATTAAGTTAAAACAGTTTAACAAGAAAGGATAGAGAAACAGCTGATATCTTACTCTGTCACCTTGGGTTCCATCTTTTCCCTTTTCTCCAACATCACCAATAACTCCCTATGAAGGTATAAAAATAAATTCATACACGACTGTAATTAAAACTTTCAAATTAGTTGATTCTTTTAAACTGAAGTGTTAAATACAAATTTACCTTTGGACCTTTTTGACCAACAGGGCCATCTTGTCCCCTTTTACCCTGCAGAAAATAAATGGTTATTTTCATTAAAAAGTAGATGCACAATCTTTATTTAGAGTAATTTCTATACACATGATAATAAGAATGTATATATTTCGATATAACCTGTGTACCAGGAGCACCATGATTTCCAGGATTTCCATTTGAACCTTTGAGCCCCTGCAGAATATGTAAATTAATATTGTATAACATCATTCATTAGCAGTGAAAGGACAATTTTGCTTTTTAAACTTACTTTTTGCCCAACTGGTCCTTTGTTTCCTCTTTTTCCTCTCTTTCCCTAAACAGATTAGATATAGGTTTAGAGTGAAATCTTTCTATTTAGTTGGCTTTTCTAAGAGACAATTGACAGCAACATAGGTGGTAAAAAATAATAATAACTTTGTTTCTGGCTTGTATTTGGGCTAGAAAAATTCCTATCGCTTCAAATCAGGTATCTTAAATTCCAAAAACTATAACTTTAATGTTTACCTTTACAAATTATTATCATTTACCCATACGTATAATTTAAAAAAAAAATAAAAAAATATTTTATATAAATATTAAACTCATACATGCTTTCCATGTTTTCCAGGACGGCCAGTTTTTCCAATAGATCCAGGATTGCCCTGAAACACATTAGCATTTATTCTGTATACTATTTCAAGATATTGAGAAACTAAAATAACCTTTACAAGTCAGACAAACTTCAGTAGTAAAAAAACTCTTTATAATTTTAAGTTCATTGAAAAACTTTTCTTAATAGTGTATTTATTTTAACATAGCTTCTCAGACTATTAATTAAAGATACAGATACACACCTTTCTTCCTTTATCCCCTCGTTTTCCTTGAAATCCTCTTAAACCAGAGAGCCCCTGTAATTCGATAGCGGTCTCATGCTTATATGGTTTCCTAAACCTAAGCTTAGTAACTGGGTTGGAAAGGAATGTGACAAACCTGTTTGCTTAAATTAGACAACACATTTCATTGCCAAACAACTTGACACATGCCACACTTAGTAGAGAAGGGTAGAACCTAGCGGAATAATGGGTTCTACCAAATTGAAGGAACGTGTCTATTATATACAACACAATGTAATACCCCCGGTAACCCGACTGTGGGTGCGAGGTGATCTGACGATTGCCCGTGTGTTAACCCCCTTGGTTTTCCCATTAACAGGGATAAACATGAATATCCTATCCTTTTCTATCCTATCACAACTTTAACTTACAGTATCTCCTTGTTCTCCAGCTGGTCCATATGGCCCTTGCAATCCTGGATGACCTTTGATTCCAGACGGACCTCGGATTCCCCTCCTGCCAATCATACCAGGAAATCCCTAAATATGACAATCATGATTTGACATACTATACAGCATGCTAACTACTTTTACAAATTGTATAAAACATATTGGTTGTTATGATGTTTTAAATCCTAAGTATATTTTGTGATAAATGTTTTAACAGAAACGCCTTATTAAGATAATAAATTTGAAAAAACCATGATTATGTTGAGTAATAATACTGTGATGGTTATGTCTGTTTAATTGGGACAAACCTTATTATTGTAAGTCATGTTTCTTTATAGTTCAGATGCATTTTTGTACAAATAAGTTACAGAAATAAGTATAGTTCACAGTATTCGATATTGATGTCTTGGTTTAAAACAGTAAAAAGCAGCGATGGGTTTGTTGCATTAGCACAGACTTGGTGATATCTTCGCACTTGATTCGTCTCAGTCTGTCAAGTGCTCAGTGCAATGTTTCGACAGCTTAAGTGGCTGTTTGAAATATCTATCTGCCTGAGATGCATTTTAGTGCCGTCTAATGCACTTTACTTGCTAGCCATGGCAAGCTATTAGAGTGTTTTGTATTGCAATCATATTAAATTCCATGGACTCGTATTGTTTGGTATGCATTGTAACTAGATATGTATATAATTCTTACCCGGTCTCCTTGATATCCTGGATGGCCCGGTGGTCCTGGTTTTCCTCTTTTGCCCTAAAACAAATATGCATATTTTACACCAACTGGTAAAGCAAAATTACAGTAAGTACTCACTCTTATACCCAAGGAACCTTTTTTTCCACGTAACCCATGGTCGCCCTTTTGCCCGGTTACACCACCTTTTCCACGTTTACCGACTATTCCTGTCATTCCCTGTGAAATTGCAACCATTTATGCCTTATACACAAACTAGATATATTTAACTTATAAATAAATTCATATTAGTGTTAAGAAATTGTTAGTATGTACCAAGTTTTTCTTACTCTGTCTCCTTTTTGGCCCTTGTCACCAATTCGACCAGGTCTACCCTGTGACAGACATCACTGTAAGAGAAAATTCCACCATATTACTACCTATATATTTACATGTTGTCCTGCTGGGCCTGTTATCCCATAAGCACCGGGTATTCCTGGATACCCAACTACTCCATATCTTCCACTCAATCCACGTGGTCCAACTTCTCCCTTAAGTAGATAATATGTATGTTATTTCACTGTTTTAATTCTAACTCATTTGTACTGACTCTGGTTCCATTGCGGCCTTTTAAGCCAGGTGGTCCTTTTGGTCCACGTTCTCCCTAGTAAAAAAATACATATTAACTGATATATTCTTATAATTCAAATTAAAGAGACTTACAATATTTCCCGGTAATCCTGAAAATCCTTCAAGTCCAGCTGGTCCCTGAAAAATAAATGCATAGGATACTTATATAAATGCATAGAATATTCACATGTGCATATAGGACAGAAATAAGATTATTCCACTGGGAAAACACAATATGCCTTTAACACACAGCCAATTGTTAGATAACCTTGCACTGACTGTTGTGTTACCAGAGCTACTGAAGTGCGTTGTGTATAATTCAAAAGAACCATCAATTTGGTAGAATCCGTTTTCTCTGGGTTCAGACAATATCTGTTAAGTGGCTTGCCCAAGGACACAACCAACTGGGTAGTGACCAGTTTGGAACCTGTAACCCTCTGGGTAAATGAACTAACCCATCAAGCTTATCTGTTAGATATTGTTAATGGTGGAACAATAAAGGGCATTATAAAATATAATCATCAGATTACCCCGCCCCGATAGTAAGATACCAAAAAATGAATATACTAAATAAAGTAATAAAAATGACATTAGACAGACACCGGAAATGGAAAAGACGGCAAAATAAACAGTTGTTAAAACATGTTGTTAACAACAGTGTATAATATTTAAATATAACTGACATGGTCATTAAACCCAAGCAAAATACAACAAAATGTAACAAAACAAACAAAATACACATAAAACAAAGTATACAAAATACATATAAAGCCCTACAAGAGAGTATGAGATAAAAGTCTTTAATATCAAACATATAACCAAAACAGGTCCACATTTACAGAATAAATTACTACCATTTAGACCTAATATGTACAGTATATTAAAGTTTTTATAACTTACCACTGGTCCTTGTGGTCCTATTAAGCCTCTTCGTCCTGGTGGTCCAGCCGGTCCCTTAATTATTTAATATATTTGTTTGACCGCATAGTAATGTAAATGTGATGCATATTTAAGATAACAGTTAAAATATAAAGAGGACACTTTGCTCACAGTAAGCAGAATATGGTAAAGCAAAAAAGATGCTAAAATACACAACAGTATGTAATGTAATCTTGATAGATTTATTACACAGTCACATTATTTCAATAATATTTTGTTCCAGGGGATTTCCCCTAAGGTGATTCACCAAAAAAATGCGTAGTTTGCTACACCTAAACGAAACATATGTAACAGGTATTGTAGGATAGAATACGGTTTTTAAGTTTATCGCCATGAACGAAAAACCCATATTATCACACGGGAAATCGTATTCTACGCTAATACACCCCCGTCGAGTTACCGGTGCTACTACACTGTGTTGTGTATGATATAAAGTCTAAAGTCCAAATTTATACTTTCGTCCAATTTTGATAGAAATCATTAGTCCACTAGGTTTACACAATGTCTGTTAAGTGCTTTGCCCAAGGACATAACCAACTAGCTGGTGATCAGTGTCGAACTTGCAACCCTTCGGCTGAAAGGTGACGAATTAACCCACGCAATTCGGTGTAAACCCGGCTCTACTACAATAAAACAGTCTAGACAATTAAACACTCTCGGAAATCAAACAAACTTGAAAAAAATCAAAATAAATAAACATGAATGGTAATTTAAACACTTGTTTTGTTAGGTATCATCACATTCCATCACTCACCAATTCACCCTTCGCGCCTCGACTTCCTGGATTTCCCTTTGCGCCCTAAACACGACATGCCAATTTACGAGACAACTTTATCAAAACTTTAAAAACCGTGTACAATACCCACCTTTCTTCCTTTCAAGCCGGACATTCCCGGTAACCCATGATCTCCTTTATATCCCTATAGAAAAAGTAGCACAGTGCAGCTTACTTAACGCTAAAGTTCGTGTTATAATTCATGGTTTGAATTTTTTTAATGCACGCAAACAACTTACTTTATCACCCCGTTGGCCACCTGCACCTTTTCTTCCCATTGTTCCTTTTTCTCCCTGTCACAGAATTCAACCCATTGATTATCATTCAGTTAATCTTGATCGAAATTACACCATGCAATATCAGTTGTTGCGACAATTCGACACTATCTTCCATGCTCATTTTAATCAATGTCGTCGTAATTATGTCGCGATAAGTTGTTTGTGTTCGTCTTAAAATCACCTGATTACAGTTAATACCTGCGACCCATGAAATCCCGGTTCTCCCTTTTCTCCCTTCTGTCCATTAACCCCGTCTTTGCCTGGGTCTCCGCGCTGTCCTGGATGTCCTGGCGGCCCGCGGTTTCCCTGTAACGAGAAAACAAACTAACACATATATCGTAAACGATGAATTGTTGTCGTTTTAAATTGTATCATTATTATGGGGAAATTTATTTTTAGTTTGTGTCGTCGTAAGTTAATTTATTTTATTCGGGTATTGGTTACAATAAAAAATATAAGAGTAGTACTTGAAAAAAACGTGGTCGAACCTACTGACTGTCTCTTTGCATTTATTTCGGGAATTTAATTGATAATAAAATTATAGACGCACGTGTTGTTTTAAAGACGGGAAAGAAATCTTAAAATAATCTAAAGCTGCTTTTCATTCTAAAACTTCGACCGAAATTGAGTCATCCGTGATGGTAGATTACCGCCATGCTAGCTCCCACTCCGAGCTAAATGAACGGTATACACGCTCCAAACAGCGGCCCGTTAGAAGCGATAGCCTACTTACTTCGAGGCTGATAATTCGTTCAGATTGCTATAATCTTGTTAGGACTACAAAGCAAGTTGATAAGGCATCGTTCTGATGTTAACATGCGAAATTGTAACGAACAATGCCACAATTCTACTAATTCATAAAACGACTTGCTCCATTACGCTTGTGTTAAAAATTAAATTAAAATTTGTAGTATGATCAAAATCGTTTATGGTCAACTTAAAATATTGATTTGATCAATATTTTAAAACCCGTACGTATCCTTTGCGCAGCGAACTAGCTGTTTTGCAAAACTATGCACTATTGTTGTATATTAACGGCCACGTCGTTTTTTTTCCTTTAATTTGTAATGTGTTTTTCCACTGACGTGTTTTAACTACTGTGCCGTTTTATCCTGTCTCCTCAATGTAAAATAATTGTTTTATTCTTTCTTACTGTAACGAAGGAGCGAAAAAAAAACTAAAAAAATATATATAAAAATCACATTAAATATTAATTCTCACCTCCCAACCTGGTAGACCTTTGTAACCTTTGTAACCAGCACCACCCCTTCGCCCCTGTACCCAAAACAAGTCATTAATATCATCAATTAACGTATGAAACGTTACCTGTGGTCCAGGAATTCCTGGATACCCTTGTGGCCCAGGCGGTCCAGGGGAGGCCTATAATAAAAATAAGTTGGAACGTTGGCTATATTTTGAGTTTTATACGATGGAAGGTACCTGATTAGCATCGTCATATTTATCGAAGTAATAATCCTCCTGAAATAAAGCACAGGTTATTTACTAATTAGGCATATTGACAAGGCGGAATTGTTTACGTGTAATGGCCACCGGCATGTAAAGTTCGCTAAATTGTGACTATTTTGTATTTGGAAAATTAGGAATTTGATAAAGGTATGGTCTATTAATTTTAAACCGAAGCTTTAACATAACAAAATCTACTATAGCAAGACTAAGCACAATGATTCTCTTCAAAATATTGGTATTCATTCTCTTAAACACTATAAACTTTATCTCCATGTTATGGGCACGTGCTTTATTGCGAGTTCGCAAAATCTTTATTTACATTGGCATGTATCTATATTTAAAATGTTTCGCTTGAAGGCGTAATTGGCGACCGGAGTTTTCGATTAGGTCATACCCGGGTATTTTAGAACCGCGTGTTGAAATGCAGCTTATCACATCTTACATGCATGACAGGTGTTCAAAAATAACGATACAAAACCTATCTTGATACAGGAAACCAAAGAAACGTGTTGATTTCCCCGGCGATGCTCTATTTCAAGACGCTCGTTATTTAGTGGTTTTCGCAGTAAGTTTTGTGTATTGATCATCTTTTAATAAGTTTTCATCATATTTAAGTTTTCATTATGTTTCATCATAGACTTTGAGTTTCATTATATATCATGAGAGGTATTCGCGAACACACATGATTGTACAAGGTTATGTTTTAGATTGCTGTGATCTTTTTGTACTTTATATAAATTGTACTGCTAATACTACATCTATATGCCAAGCTGACAAACTTTACCCAGGCGTATAATCGATTACCAATATCCTCCGCCTATACAATACAGAATTCATCATTTATTTTCCTGTATGTGGTACCGTACAATAGCACCCTTTGATGCACCAATTGCATTAGGCCTTTTTAATAAAAGCAGTCATGACATTTACCTAGTCCAGTATCTGTGTATTGTGTACATCTATTAATTACATATATTGAGTAACAATTAGGTTCCGTCTGTCCCCAGTTTGACTACCACTGCGGTATCACATCCTGTGCGCCCTTTGACTGTAATTACAATCCTCTCACCTGCTTTGTAACATGTTTTAACGTCGTTTTAGAATGAATGAAAAAAAATATAAAGGACATGTACGGGTACTAAGTAAATGTTATGCACTGATTTGGTAACATTTTTGACAATTCATGTTCATTACTAAACCTAAGGCGTATAACAAATATTCTTGTCATTATTTACTTTCAATTTTGTTGGTTTATGCTACAAGGATTTATGCTGTTTCGTAAATGTATTTGTTTTTCTAAGTTTTGATGGAATAGAAGGATTAGGTTTTCTGAAAGTATTAGTTGTGTTTGATTACTACACTGCTCGGTTACATCCTATAGTTATATGATGGCACACAAGTTGTTATTAAGAAACATTCTTAGACACAGCACTTTATTATAACTTAGAGCACATACTTAATATCCTGAATATATACATAAAAAACAAAAGTATTTTGCACTGATCTGATGCTACTTCTAAAAACAAAGGCCTAGCATGGCTCTATAGTTGACTGTTTATCCGACGCTTGAAGATTATTCATGATAAATGTTACTATACCGCAGTAAGACCAAGCAACAGCGAATATGTATCTGCCAATCGTGGAAATTTCTTTCGTGGTACAATTAACCCAGATTTCATGATTGACTTATTTAAACAGTTTTAACTCTTTCACTCCCGGCCAAATGCATTAATTCACACATGCTGTCCCGCAGTGTTTTTTACAATTTTTAGTCATTTTCAAATTAGCACAGTTTTTCTAAAGTTTATGCTATGATTTAATGTTTAGTATGGTTGGAAAGATAATTTATCCCTCTTTTAAACAAGCTGCACATCTAAAATCTACCTCTAATAAAGAATATATTATGTAAACTTTAGTGAACACCACTTTTTATGCAAAGAAAATTCTGCTCGACTTTGAAAAATTTGAGGTGCACTGACAAACGAAATACTCACTTATTATTGGAATGCCCAAATGAGATGAAAATTGGAATGTAGATTGTCTAATAGTTATTGTACTCAGGAAAATTCGAACTGTATTTCTATCTTCAGTAGTTTTTTTACTATTTGTAATTGAAATTTCCCTTTTTTCTGACTATATTATGAAAACTTGAACCAAAACGCATTGAAGTTTTTAGTTTTGTAGAACTAAAATAGTAAAAAGTATAAAAAAGAACAGTGAAGGAAGTGTAAAAAGGGCATACAAAACCAAACAAACGCAAATACTATATCCAATATTCTTCAAAGCAGGGCACACCGAACTAGCTAGTCTCGCCGCCTTTTTCTTTATCGTGCGCTCAGCAGGCCCAGCTGGATTCATGCTTTGGTGAACACGAAGCATAACCGCCTGCTGCGAAAACGTCACCAACGCTCTCCTTTTTATCTCAACGGCACGAAATTCACAGAGAATGTAAAGAAAGACTTGCTTGACAAAAAGAGCTTCTCTGCAAGTTAACACGACTCCTATTGGCTGAGTTAGTCACGTGTAAATTCGTGTAAAATCGATAGAAATAAGAGGCGAAGCCTTGAAAAAGAAAGGCTATCACTCCTCGCATTTTTAATATTTCTCCACGATAATCACAGAGAATAAAATATAGGGTTTCCTTGATCGAATGAGCCATGGCTGAGGTCTCTACCATTACGCATTGCGGAGAAATCGTTTTTTAGATTTGTATTCATTTATGGACAGACGGGATACCATGTTTTCCCACCAACTCGCCATATATGGCGAGTTGGGAGGGAAAGAGTTAAGGGATGTGTATTAGTTTGTTAACAACACCCTTAAAACCCTGCACATTGTATTTCTATTTCTCACCTCTGGTTCTTCAAAGTAAAGACTATATCCTGGTTCGCCTTTAGGGCCGGGCCTCCCGGGTGGGCCAGGTATTCCATTTCGACCAGGCCAACCTCGATCACCCTGAAGGGTAGTAAAATTGCAATTACATATGTATTGTGTATGCCATGTATAACATCACATGGTACAGCTTGTTTTTTTGGATACGGTTAAATGAATCTAAACATTCCTTACTTTAACCCAATCGATATTTCAATGTCAAACTTAAAATTTAATTAATAATTCGGTCTAATTTAGCACGCATATGTATATATATATATTAATAAATGACTATTAAAGCAAGCAGTGCATATGAAGATGAACAATTTGTACTTACTTTTTCCCCTTTAGGACCTGGTTTCCCTTGGCGGCCTCTTGGACCCTATATGCCAAAATAAAACATGTCTATATATATATATATATATATATATATATATATATATCACTTTTTATAATATGAACAGCGTAAATTGCGGACTATCTTACCGGAATATTTGGGATAATGACTACTGGTAAATTCACAGTTGTAGTTCGTTGTCGTATTGTCTAAAAAATATAAAGATTTGTTATTGTTACTGTAAGCTGCCGTATGCAGAACAATTTGTCATGACGGTTATTCCACCGCAACGAATTTTCACAATGCGTGTATCAGTTGTAAACGATAATCATTTGTTACAGTATTCGTTTATAGGACCTTAAAATTAAAATTGTACAAAATTAGGGCGATACATTGACTATAAAATTTTATGTTAAATCATTTTGACGTTTCGGACGTGTTAGCCCTATTATTTGTAAAGTTTAATACATTTCAATTAAAAAAGTTTTTGTTTTCCTAAAAATTATCCAGGGTGTATGATAAACGGTTAATGGAATTGCAAGTTAAGTGGTTCGACACTCAAGACGATATAAAGGCAGTCTAAAATAATTAAACTTTAAATATTTTAAAATGCTTTTAACTTTGGTTGATACATACTACTATGTGCGCACACGTAAGTGTTCGTATTTCATATCGCGTTCGATAAACGGCGATTGAGAAATATGTGTTACGTAAGGTTGAATGTGTCATACTTATCTTAAAAGCCGTTTTGCCGGCGGCTCATTTACTTTAATGAAAGTTCGTACCGACAAAAAGATTGTTTATGTATTTGGATTGATCTTATTCATTAAAATGTGATACTAACTATTCATTTTACTGACTCTGTTGCTTTAAAAAGAAGAATATAAGTTTTGATTTATTTCTATGGATGTGGAAAGGGCAAAATTTCGCTGATTTCTATTTTCGTACGAATTGCTGGCGAGACTATACATGAATTACATGGCGTGCAAACTGCGGTATACTTTCCGCACGTTGATTTTACCATATAGGTCTAGGAGATGCTGCGCGAAAACACCGCGGGGATGAATGTCATTCGCAATAAGTTCGCTATTTTATCTTAAAGTTTGATAAGGGATTATACTGAAACCGTCTGAAAAATGCTACAGGGTATCCTTATATCTAAGATCGATGAAGCGTCTAAACGATAATGGTTTAGTAAAATATTTCTTGAAACTAGTATAAGGTCAGGCTCTCCATCTAGCCTTGCATTAATTTTACTATTGGACACCCTGTCACCTTAATACTTTCAAAATATCAGCATAATTAAATAAAACCTTGCGTGTACTTTGTTGGTGTAGGGTAAGAACGTGGAACGCTGGCATGGATACAACTTTGAAGTAAAATAGATAAGCTAACTTACAAGCTAAGTAACAATCGTGTTTTGTGTTCAAAATAAGCCGAAGCCTCCGCGAAATTTGATCTGATACACACATCAGCTTATGAAAACTATGTCGGTTGCCCGATATAAAGAACAAACAAGATGCTGTGACCGTATTGACGTCATGCAATCAATGACCATATCTCCACACGGCTGGCTTTGCGTTGTTAGGTTTCGCATCAGAACGGATAGACGATACCTGGCAAGACCTTCGAAGTTGCATATATAATTGAATTACATTGAAAGATAAAATTAGACTCTTGTTTTTATACTGTGTTATAGCGATCTCGATTGATGCTATTAATTAAATTACGGTAAAACAGATTTACATTTAAAGAAGTAACAAATTCTACACCAAATATTAGTAAAGCGCGGCACCGAAATTCTCACACCCATTTACACCTGTAATTATTGTCTTTATGCATTGACGATCACTTACCCGACAGGAAATGCCAGTAGATTAAATAGCAGGGTACATTTGTGAATTTTCTTTCGTTAAGCACAGTTAGTAACAACGTTGTATCTCACGCGAGACCGAACAAAAAGAGAGAGGAAACCATAGAAGAGCAGAACTATTGGATTCCATGCGTCACTCGTCCAATTCTCATAGGCATTGCGAATATAATGTATTCAAAACTTTGTGTATATCCTGACCTCTTGTCATATTACATAAGTGTTTTAAAGCATGCATTTATACCATTCTTTTGTACCGCCTTTAATTATTCCATTTACCTGCATCTACGTTACATGTTTCAATTCCCCTTATATGCTACATTCCACCACACAACTTGGTGAGGTATTACTATAAAGCCGGTAGGTAACCTTTGAAGGGTTTAATGTAATCCTATAGACTTAGAAGTAAGTAAGTTAAAGGTATTGGTATAATCTGACGAATTTACTTCGAGTGATTAAATAACATTGTGTTGTAGTCAAATCTTCTTAACGCGTGTAAGCTTTTGTAAATGGCAAATATAAAGCTGGTATACAAAAAGACAATATACCTGAAATGCTAAATGCAATTCATATATTGGCTACTTAAGTGGACTGGTATAACTAGGCACTTTCGTCCTGCTTATCATCTCTTACAAACGGCGACATTAAATCCAATATCAGTTATACCTCACAGAACAACAATCCGTTTCTGCTTTCTCAACCACATGCGGTTATTGCACTTTAAAGGGTTTAACTATCGTGCCAAGACCAACGAACATACATATTTCGAAATTACGACCAATATCTTATGACAGGTTAGTTAACAGCACGAAAGCCGCTGCTTACGCTAACGATTAAGGCTCTGTGATATTGCAATTTCAATTCTTTTCTGTTTTCATTTATAACGTTTTTTACTGGGTATATTCACCTGACACAAAGCATTATTGACTATAATCACTATACCATATTATTCTCGTTCTCATGGTGTTTAGACACCAAAGGGCTAATCTGCGATAAAGTTGTTATGCATTATAGGCCCCATTTTAACCACTTTATCATTGATGTGCGAACAATACACGTTAAGCATTTCTTTCTTTGTAACAAAGCCTTTTTTGTAAAGAAAATTAAGTTCTTTCGATGACTCATTATTAGTGTATTTCATATTGCTATCTTTCATTCGTCACTACCCTAAGACTACAACACCAAAGACTAAAGACAAATTGTAACACTGATACCAGCAGTAGACCATTTAGTAAATGATGAATTCAGTTTTGCGCCGATCGTTATCAAACAAATGCTAGTCACCTTGAATTACGAAGAACGGGAAATGGCGCTTGTGGCATTTTCATGGTCTCTGGTTGTCTTTTGCACCTGATATTTGGCAGCAAATACGCACTTATAGCTCATATTACAGTAAAGGCTACCAGGCTTGACTCGACATTTGTAGGTATTATTGTACAGTCCTTATTACGACATTGATGGAGGCTCTGTTATGAGTTATAAGTTTTGTGTGCGCGGTGTCAACAGCTATATAGCACCCGATAACAAATCTACTCCCTTAATCAGATATTTTTTTGGTAAAGTTGAATATGCTAAACAGTTTTACAAAACCAGAGTGCACTATAAACTCGTGTGACATTAGCAGTTGGAAACCAGGGTTAATACCGGTTGTGTGGTCGAATGCTTTACAAGGCCCACTCATATACATGCGTATATATAATAATAAAATCGGACATAGTGACGAGCTCAACCTAGGTTCGAAACTGGGTTTGGTAAAAAAATTAAAAAGGCACTAGGGGTTAGTTAATTAATCCAATCCAATCCACTATACTAAAACATATTTTGTCAATTTTTTATGTTCATTTTTGTGTTTAAAGACTTTTCCAGTGATAAACTTGATTTATATGTGTATTTGTTATTTGAATTCTTAGCGGTAGGGATATTAACTTGAATAATTGCTTTATACAGGATTATCGTGTGCTAGGAGAATCCAAGTGTTTAAATTATCACAGTTATATTCACACAACTTGTGTCCACAGTTTAAAATATATCACTCAAGTTACACCTTACCGTTGCAGGGGTAGTAATTATCTCCTCTACTTCTTCCCAGCTTGACCAAGACTCCCAGGACGCCCAGGTTTTCCATGCCGGTTTTGCAACAAAATTTGAATCTCTTCGGAAGCCAACGATATTTGTTGTTGGGGCACGTCTGCTTCTGTCACAGTCGCCAAAATGACAACGCAATCGTCTTAGCCAAGAGTTACGCCTTCGTGTTTGTAACGAGTTCGCTTTAGAAAATGCAACATGTTTCGTTGCATGCTTGGGACGCGCAGTAATATCCAGTTGACGGTCGTGGAGAATCCCCTTTGCATAAGCGTCGCCTATTATTGGCTGGTTCTTGTTACCTGTCTCGACTTCCGGCATTGCTATTAACTGGAATTGCAAAGTATGTCCCTTTGCGTTTTTGTTGGCAACTATCAGACCGCTCAGGAGTCCAATTAACAAGAAACAAAAACAAAGTATGGTGCCAGACAAATGAGCCATCCGTAAATGCACGTCGGGTTTTCCTCTTAAGACATAGTTGCAGATTCCTACCGTATGTAAAAATGCTGTTTGATATTTAAAAACAAGTTTCTTACTAAAACAGTTATAAAATAATACACATTTTGTCAAGTACAAAATATACTACTGCTACCATTGCACAAAATAAACCGCGGTGTAGGTTTTAATGCATACAATGTTCTACAGACTTTTCGAACGTCTTCGCTGCGAAATCGACCGCCTCTACATTAAACTTGGCTTTCTCTCCTCTGCTAGACGACATTAGCGTCGTGTCCCAGTCCGTCGTTCTATACGGAAACTGGCCGTGAAACCGTGACCGCGGCGCCAAAAAATAAGAAGATAGATAATTGTTACGTAGCGAACACCGTGTTCAGAAGGCGTGATAGCAGTGTTCACCAGCACTCTGTGAAGAAAAGCGGCATACTCGCGTAATTATCACTTTACCCAAGTAGATAAGCTTAGTAGGATACTTGTGCAAATCAATTTCAAACTCGCTGTGTCACGTCTCTTCTGCTATCTTTTTATCGCATTCCTCAGATGAATTGCCTAAGAATGTAACTTCATCAACAGGTATATATTCCTGCATCGATTTCAACCCCAAACACACTTTACGTGTCTGCGGTTAAAACGATCTCTCTTACCGCACCGCATTAGGCACAAACAAGGTCATTGTGCAGCATCTGCTGATGCAGCCGATAGCAATATCGAAAACAAGTAAAACGAATAATGGCTGTTTTAATTGAAAAGACAATCACACAAGAGGCTAATATCGGGTTGCATATAAAAGCTGGACATTCATGTTTATTTTGTTAGATCAAATCTTGCTCGATTTCAGGCATACTAAGTATGATGTTCAAGACCTATACCAAATTAGGGTATACTGCGTCAAACTCGACAAGATATTGGCGACGACTAAAGATATTTATCTCACGTGCAACTGAATACGTTATCGCCGCTGTTGGTTTAAGCGGCATGATTTAGATTGCAAATTACAGATCCAATATCAAACAAGAAATCATCTAACTCTAATTAAAACAAACTATTACATAAAAAAGACAAACCAGTAAAAGACATATTTAAACGACAGTTTGCTCTCTAACATACGCTTGTCACCGCTTCATTGCAACCGAATACCAATACAGTTGCGATATAATTTTGCTCCTTTAATAACTTCCATACAAAACGTGACGCTTTCTGGTTTAATACTTCTCTTTCGGAATTCTTTTAAAGTTAAACTCAAAGAAAAACCGAAGGAAATAATGTTGAACTACTGACGTACTCTTTAGCAAAGTGACGCAATGATTATATTTAACCCACACCAACCTTATCGATGGTAAGTAGACACCGGGTCGTTAGAGATCGGCGACTCGTGAAGAGACTAGTCTGACCCTTGTCCACGGCGTTTAAAGTCTGGTTACTGTAATTTATCTTAGTTATATCAACCTATCTCTTTTAATTCGACCATGACCGTTTCTTGACACAGTGTGTCAATATTTAAGCTCGGTTTATATTTCTGTTAAGTTTCTGACTTAATAGAGTTTTAAATGTATCCCATTTAAGCATAATTGAACGCTTGGCACTTGAAATGCACAACTGTGCAAGATGACCAACTAAATGTTCTTATTAAACCTACGTTCTAAACATTCATTTTGTAATACAGAATGTTTAAAACAGTTGCTAGCTAACAAAATGCAATGTGCATGCTGAAGTTGGTCCTAGCCTTTTCTCATTTACATGCCGCTGTAGACTAAACAGATGTGGCGATACAGCAGAACCCACGCAACTTAACAACCAGCACTTTTACACCCCCCTAATTTTTCGCTACGTGATATATCGATCATAATCATCTGTACTTAAACAAACTCAACTGCAGAACTTTTATAACAGAGTGCTTTTTAGGAATATTGTATGGCTACAACCTGCATGTTACTATTTGTTTAATGGCATGCCGTCTCAAGTTGTTGCGTGCTCACTGTCAGGCAGTTGTCACTTCTTTTTCGAATATTTACCGGAGGCGACATGTAAAATTCCTTAGCTGATTGCTCAGTAGTTTTACGTCGAATTAAGTGCGCCCGCTCTAGGCTTAATTCTAATAAGATATGCTGTCATATATACTTACACCTAACCAGGTGGCGTGAAGGTTAACATATGTGTGGTCGTAAATGTTTTCCCTTATTATGTGCGGTAAATATGAGATACACAATGTTGTTTGTGTGTAAAAGTAGCCTGACATTTGTACCGTGGTGAGAAATTGGTTACCTTTAATACAAATATCTGCGATGATGCGTTCTCAGTAATTTGCAAAAATGGATTGAAGTATTGATTAAAGATACCTGAAATGCCAGTATAACATCTGCTCTTGTCTTCGAAAAGAGCAATCATTATAGTCTGGTAAAACACAACTATAGTGATAAATTGACGAACAAATATTTAGCCCATATTTGTTGTGACTATTGCACTTTATGATCAATTAAACTCCGGTTTTGCAAACTTAGCAAACCGCAAGACAATTTAAACGATCAACAAATTTACTTATTAAACCTAGGCGGCCTGAACGTATCATTCGTCTTCATTAGCAGTGTTTGACCGCTCTTATCTACAACACGAAAGGCGACTTAAGTGATCTCTAACAAGCCTGAGCTTACGTGCTTAGTTATGCGTGCTCTGATTTGTCAGGACTAGTTCTATTACAGGCTGTTCTTTTTGTTCCTATAAAATAACTCAAACTATATCCATTTGGTCATGTTTACAATAAATCAGATAAACAATCAGGGGCTGTAACTTAAAATTAAAAATCAAAACAGAACTTATTTAGACTACTAAAAGTGCGTACTGTGCTTTTTTATGAAATAAGTTTTATTATCTTAAGGCAATTCATGTGTTATTAAATAATTTAATAAAACTTAGTAATTAGACCTAAACAAACGTCATATTCCCCCATGCAGCGCAATATCGCTTACTGTTACCCATAGCAAAACTAGAAAAGAGCAAAAAAACATCAAAAGATGAGATCAAAAACATAATTTCCCTTTTTATGCCACACATAGCCTTTGCCCTTTCACAGCATGGCATATTGTGCTGGATTGTGCAAAAAACATAATTATCCTAAGTCCTATAGTGATGAAATAGGTCATTTTGGATTTAGGACATTGGCTACAAAATTCGCAATCGACACAACAACTAAGCTTTTAGTATAATGCACGATCCCTTGTGATTTTTTATGTGTCAATTTCATATGATAAATAATCGTAAACAATAGGCAGTGTAAGTAGATTCCCCTTTCTTGTCCACACAAGTAGCTGCTTCCCGATGTGATCGTAGGTGAGCTGAGATATTCGTCCGTATGATTTGTTGATAAGTATTGCGCTTCCGAGCTCTTCTGGGGGTTTAGTGGCTTGAGAGGAGACGGTGTTGTACGCGTACTTGATCTGGAGGAATGGGGGTCTTTCGAACCTAAAGATTTTAAAAATTTAATTAAAATATTCGATATGAATCCCCATTACAGGAATTGTTAAAACCTTTTAAACTTTTAAAACAACTAATAAAGTAGAGAATTTTCTTAAGGTAATAACAAGCAACTGCAGGATCCGCACCAAACTTTTAAATATAACATACTTCCGAATCGCATATGCGACACCACAAGCCACAAACATTGCTTCAAAGAAATCTTTTCTCCACCCTGTGTCCCACTCTTTAATAACCTTCAATGAGTCGGTGTCGACTCGGGCAAGCTTCATGCTGCCGCCGCCATCTTTGTTCGAGCAATACGTCGCCCACAGACCGAATTCGTCCGCCTTTGGATTTTTTTAAATAAGTTTTAAACTTAATTTATACAGTTATTTTAAAATAAGGTTATTTATTGTACCTAAAGAAAACCCTCATGGTGTGGATTACTGGGGTAAGTATTAAAGTGTGAAATGTAGAAAAAAGATAATATAAGGATGAAGGTCACTGACCGGACAGATCTCCGCCCTGTCTTTCTATGCGTATCTTTCGGACAGGGGTCTTTTTTTAATTTAGCACGACTTTATATTAAACAGTATATACTCTTTAAAACACAGGTCCAGTATTCAGCCGATCACGGATTCAAAACTTTGCGTAGCAAAATACCTTTATTCAATGCATTCGAATTGATAAATCCATACCTAAAATTTTATTGAACATATAACATACTGTTTACTACAAGCGTACTGTATTGCTGCACATAGCATATAACTTATACTATATACCTGTTATAAGACTATACATGTATGCAGTCATGGAGAATTCGCCTTGGTAAAAATTCCATGCACAAATTTCAGTGAAAACCTGTAAAGTTATATCGGAGTGATGTCCAGATTCATATTGACAGCCTTCTTCCTTCGACCCCGGTTCACCAAACCTTGCATTGCGAAGTTGCCGATATCGAACCATTGACCGTTTGTGCAGATCGTATCTAAAATCGGGTATATTTGCATATTTTCTTGAAGTGGCAATCGTTAAGCAGGTCTGATCTCGTAGAATCGATGTATTCCAAGAGATTCTATCATACTCCACAACCATGGAATAAACTAGGCTGTAGGTTTTCTCACATTTTTTCTCTCTAATAATAAGACTCCACACGGACGCCATTCCACTACATTGATTGCGGTATGTTCTATTAACACTTAGTGGTGTTTTGGTGAAGACAACAGAAAAATTATTTTTCTGCACAGCTACTTCACGGTATTAGTTTGTGGAGCCACGTGCATTATGGGCCACTAAACTGTGTAACCTAAGCATTATTGCAATTATGTCAATGTGTCAAAATCACAGGTGAAGTTAAGTTACTGTATAACAAGTCAATTTAAGTGATTTAAAACTTAAGTCGAGTAAACTACAGTCTAAGTCTGTAACAGTTAAATGTAAATTAGGATTGAAATTTAAATAACAAAATAATAAGATTATTAAACTTCTTGAACTAATTTAACCAGTTAAACAATGTTCAAAATACAGGCTTACAATAAATATTGGTATTTTGCTCCAAACTCCATTTAACCCAGTTTATTTATCATTAAACTCGAGCCAAGTCACGAATTTTCTCACACGTAATCGATTCAAGTGAAGTCTTTGTCGTATGCACCTAACTTAAAACTTGAAAAAAAGTTTAGTCTACTTACTTTACTATGAAGTTGGTTCGTGATCTTATGTAGAAAAGACAATTTGAAATAATGACATGCCCTGTACCATACCAGGAATAGGGTAGGCTGTAGTTCTCTGCAAGCTTTCCATCTTTTAAATCCTCTATGCTAAAAAACATATTAGATTACATTTTGGCATCCATCATACAACACCACGGCAATTAAATTGTACGATAAAATAAGCGATCATTTTCAGTGCGGTAACTTCCTTTTTGGTGTCAGATGAAACTGTACACAATTAAAATTTACGCCTATTAGTATAATCATGCACATTTAGCAAACAAATTTAAACAGCGAATGTTATATGAATTTAGGTAAACTACAGAAATTCATTTAGATGCGGTTGATACAAAATGTCAATCAATATACCTCTTATACTCTTGTAAGTATTTGTTTCCGAAATCTCTTTTGGCCAACCACACCCGAGGGTCTAATCTAAAATGAAAATCGTACTGATCGCAATGTTAAGAAGCTGTAAATAGTGACGTTTTTACTCACTCACGCTGTATTATTGAAGTATTAAGTAGTGCATCATAATTTATATTATCGACATAGGACGAATGCATGATCCATGCCCCAAACTGCGTTTCCATGCTTGCTATTTCCCTTAATGCACCAACCTCCTATTATAAATAAGTGGAATAAAAATGTTGGCAATTGCAGCCTTTTTTACATTAAAACAATTACCTTAATGGTCATTGTACATGTTTTGTCCGTTGATTGATATTGTTCTAAATCCTTGTCATCGGTAAACACGGGATGTCCGGGTTTAGATAAAATTGCTTCTTTAACTTGGTTCTATGTTGGGAGTATTAAAAATTCTTATACCAATAAAAAACAATATATAATTGTGGATTTCTACCTTAACTATTGCCCGAGAAAATTGCATTAAAAGTGGTCGGGGTATTGAGAAGTGCTTTGGTCCTGACACCCTTCTGAATGTTTCAACATCATCATTCTGCATTTTTACACCAAAGACATGCCGAAGTATCCCCACAATCCACTTCTGCGAGTACATATTCGAAAATGTAAATTTTGAAAAAATGTAATTTTCTTTAATCAGATTTTCTGAACTTTTACTTTAGTTTATCAAGTGTTTATTCGGTAAAGAAGCACGATATGGTCGGATTCCAGAGTTACCAATCCAAACATGATATTCATGTTTTTTGAGTATAATATTTACGTTGGTACATAACAAAACAACAATAAAAACAAAAAATAAATAAATTTATAAATGCATTTCAGTTGAGTTTATATTTTTTGGGAGAAAATGTTTAAAGATAGATATTGAATGGCTGCATATTTATTCTTTATGGATCTCTCTATCCATGCGTTTATGCCGGGTGTGAGTGACCAGCTGTTTTATTCACGTGACAATAGTGTATTATAAAGGATTGTTTTTTTTATTACTGCAAACTTTTCGGGGTAAATTGGTTATTTTAATTAAGATTGTGTTTTCTAACTAATGTCTTGGCGACTGGACATGCCTGTCACAAGTGTGACAAAGAAAAAAGGATAAAAAATGAAGTAAAATCAAATGTGTTCCTTTCAAGTTTGAATGGACTATAACTATATTAGTATTCTTTTAAAAATAGACCTATAATATTAATTCTACCTCAGTTTCGTTTTCGCTTTCACCTATTCCCCAAACAATAAGTGTTTTTGCTCTTTGTGTATTGAGCAATTCTTTAATTCCCGCTTTCATTTCTCCCCAATTGTGAGATGCATCGTTTAATCGACGAGTAAAAATGCCAACGTCCTGCACAAGCCTTCTGTTCTGTGATATAAACACGCATTACGAACAATAATATTGCTACATTAACTAACATACTTTTATGTTAGCTTGAATGGACATTATGGATATGACATAATTTTATACTCGTTTACATTGCCATTAATTAGCACACGTAGGGGTGTTATCATTTTGATTAGCACCGTCTGTTAGGCCGTATGTGGAAAGGTTGTTGTTCATCGCAACTCGCCAATAGCTAATCAGTGGTGTGCCAACAAACCAAAAGTGGCACTACTAAGGGAAACAAACTAGGTGGTTTTGTCCCACCACCATACAGTCGGTGATTCGATGTGCTACAAACTGAATTAAATCATAGTCTGCTTGTCGTTCAGATGATTTACGTAAACCTGCCATCCAAACCACACGTTTACCTTTTCCGTGAAATCGTTTAAAAAACGTTCGATTTGTTCAGCTTTAGACCAACGTCGAATTGAATCATACTGCCACCACATCATTCCGAAGGCGACAAATATAAGTATAACTCTGTTACATTTTCTAAGCGGAACACAACTCCACACTGACATATTTTCCTCTACCTATACATATTTATCCTTTTACCTTGTCTGCCTATACGATTTGGACAGTATGGTAGTTTATTTCATTTGACATATTAAATGACTGCAGTAGTCTGGAATATTAAATTTGTTGCTGTATAGATGCTGGTATATTGCCGCGGGCGTTCTTAATGACACATTTTATAGTTCAGCTAAACCTATACAAACCTTGTACTAATGTGATACGATCCTTATTCGCTGCAAACCTAGACTTTTTGTATATATATGCGGACACTACAAATTAGATCCCGTTTATAAATGCAAAACCGTAATTACAGGTATTTATTGCATTTGCTTGCTTTTATAACCCTTATTGCAATAATAGCCTTTGGTTTGGGTGCAATTACGCAAAGGAAACGATTGTCATTAACGTGACCAAAAGGGTCATATTTAAAACCATCGGTAACGTTTCGGCAGCTGTAACAAAAAAGGACGTCAAAAAGCCATATAATATGCTATATAGGCTAAGATAGCTTCTAAATCGAGACATTTGGCCATAAGATGAATGTGGGTCCAGTTTAAAATTATAATTTTTTATTTATTGAGCAAACGAAAATAAAAAGTTTTACAACGAAACAAATATTCTTAATCGTAAGCCCCTAACATTGATGGAAAACATCAAACTGGACAAAATTTCAAATATTTTGTGTACATAATTTATAATAATAATAATGCGTATAATAATGTTGTGTTCGTGAAAGATTATATTTTGGTTTAGATTTTATAACAGCGTATAGGATGAAGCATAGACCTTTACCATGTACTTATATACTTGTTTCAAAGTGTTTTAGAGTCGTGTTATAACGACTGTCGTTTTGCTCTTCTTTTATGCTTCTTCTTTCATTGCAACAATGACGTATCTTTTTACCGAAAACGAAGACAAAGGTAATAATCTAACAACCAAACTACTTTTGAATGGAAGCTCCCGTTTATAACGTACTGTATTAAAAATAGCAAATTATACGATCGTTTTATTAACACCATAATACTTTAATACAAAAAAAAACGAATAAATTTGACCAGCTTCGATTGCAGTATCCAGTCAAGAACTGAGCGTTTCTGGTTCCAAAATATCAATTGGGTAAGGCTACAGTTCCTGCCACTAATACAAATTAAAGCGCAGTATCCCCATTGGATTATTTTCTCTCGAATTAAACATTCGGGTTGGCCGAGAAGCTTTTGTGGAAATTGAGTGGGTTCATCTTGGTCAAGCCAGCGTTGTCGGGGCCCGTTACCGTGCTCTTCTCCATGTAAGTGTTCAGAGAATTATTCTTGTACATCCCGCAAAGTCCCAAGTGTGTTGAAAACTTCTGCGTCCGAGGCTTGAAAGATGTCGGCACATCATGAACACTCGGTGCTCGAGAACCATACACCATGTTGGACGTGCGGTATATTGGATGTGGGTCGTTTGTGCTGTTAAAAGTTATTTTTGTGGTAACATAAATTATTAAAAAATTAACATTGTTGCCCTCGAACCTGTCTTTACATTCAAGTTACAATAAGTTCCGAATGTATTACAATAAGTTAGGATAGGATATAATATGATAAGATATTCATGTTTATTCACGTGAATGGAAAAACAAAAGCGGTTAGGGTAGGATAGGATTTTCATGTTTATCCCCGTGAATGGGAAAACCCCAGGGGTTATCACACGGGCAATCGTCAGATCACCTCGCGCCCATCGTCGGGTTACCGGAGCTATTGCAGTGTGTTGTATGTGATAGACACGTTTCTTTAATTTGGTAGAACCCATTAATCCGCTGGGTTCAGGCAATGTCCGTAAAGTGCCTTGCCCAAGGACACAACCGACTAGCTAGCGACCAGTTTCGCACCTGCAACCTTTCGATTGAAAGGCGACGCACTTAACCGCTAGACCATCGGGCCGGACGGTTAACAAACGGGAAATCGTCAGATTATCTTGCACCCACCGTCGGGTACCGGAGCTATTCCAGTATATGATACACACGTTCCTTCAATTTAATAAAACCCATTAATCCGCTAGACTAACACCTAGCTAATAGTGTTCGACACGTTAGCTTTCAACCACCGAAAAGCGCAGGCATGTTAGTGGTAGTGTCCACCAATCGGTTGCCTTACCGAGTGCTACATCTTTGAAAAAGTGTCAGCTTTCGCTATTAAACAGGGTTTAAGGCATAGAGCCTGTCTAGTGCGACCCGATATTTTTACTTAAACATATTATATACCTGTATCCTTTAATCCAATCGGGATGTTGAAATCTTCCTGGCAAGTCGGGGTCTGTTTTATAATTATCCGCTGTATTCTGCGGTTTTATTGTACACTTTACGTTCTCTTTAGATTCTTCCATAATATATGTATTTTATGGGAACGCTAACTAATCTATGAGTTGTTCTGCGAAAGACGAAAGGCAAAACTGAAGCGGTTAACTTGTGTAATGTATTGTGCCGGTTTCTGGTAACAAATTTGACTTAACATGACGTACAACACAACAAAAATTCAAATAAACTAAATGACAAACAACACTAATTTAACAAACAAGAAAACGATTAAAATATAGAGTTTACCAACAAGTTTGCTTTAAAGCATCCTCTTAGTTGTTTGTTACCATGGTAATATCAGCAGAGCATAACAACAATAGAAATGGTAAGAATTATTATATTTTTATGTCCCCTTGAATGACAAAACGCAATAGGCGTTATCACACAGGCTTTTATCCGATTTTTTAGAGCCCATTGTCATGTTAACGGTGTCATTGCAATGTTTTTTTTTTATTTATTGAGACGCCTTAAAGGAGACGCACTAATCTACAAGCTATTCGACCGGAGATATATAAACAAGAGTCTCTTGTTTAAATTCCTCCGATTCGGCGGGACATTATTTATAACATTTTACGTATTGGTAATAATATTAAATATTTTTCATAATAAACTTGGTTTGTTGTTCAACTTTTTTTTACCTACCTTACATCGTACGACAGTGAGTTATGTGTGTGTCTCTGCTGAAGTGTTTATTTTGAAACAACAAACTATTGACGTTAGGTGACGCCACAGTGCAATTACGTGAGTTTGCATTTTGGCCAGCTGCATCAGTTTGCAAGTGAGGTCGACGTATTTCCTGTTGTTACCTACCTGCAGTACCGTGACAGCAATAGGTATTAAAAATTAGATTACATACAAGTTTTTATAAAAGTTTAAACATCAAAATGGCAACTACAACAAGAGATATTTTACTTTTTATCCCGAACTTAATTGGTGAGCATTGTAACATAGGCAGTTGTTACTAGTTTGTTTTAATACGTACTGCAATCTTTAAACAAATTTATTTTTAGGTTATGTTCGCATTGTGTTGGCAATCTTCTCTGCGTATTACATGCCATTTGACTATGTCAAAGCATCATTTTGTTATGCAATTAGTGTTGCGTTAGATGCAATAGATGGTCATGCTGCCAGAGCTTTTAATCAGGTAAATGTTGCAATGGAAATGTCCATAGCTGATCTTATATGGATATACATAACTAAACTTTACATAATATACATAACTAAAGAAAAGAAGATAGAAGGTTTATGTTTTATTCCAGTGAATGGGGAAACGCAAGAGACACTATCCATATGATCGCCTATGGTATATAAAGAGGACATGTTTTTATCCATCACTTTTTGTCTGACTGCATAATTCAGTCGAAGAGAACATGAAAATCAAAACAATATTAAAATATCAATCTATAAATTTAGTCTGTTATGTCTTTGATAAGGCATTTAGTTAACTTTGCTTGCACTAACTGGGTTATTTTTTTAAAATTAACCGATAGCTTTTTATTTGGTGTATATCCTAATCGGTTAACTGTTTTTTTAATGGTTAATGGCTAACCGGTGTGGCAGTTAACCATTAAACGAACTGATGCACAACCACACATGTGTGATGCACTAAGTGTGTCTCATATAATCGGATAAAACATGAATGCCCTTTTTATATGCTTGTTTTTTTGGTGAATTTGTCATTAATATATTTTAAAGATTGAAAACCTTACACTGTAAGTTTTCTACATATGGTTGTCGCTTAATAAAGTTATTACTAGTTTTAGTAAAAAAATCCATGGATTAAAACATTAAAAGGTTGGTCAGTAACATTGAATATCTCGCACCCATAGTCCAGATGCCAAAACTACTGCAATGTGTTAAATACATTGTAGACAAGGTAGTTTTTGTTAAAGAGCATTAAACAACTGGTGTTGGGCATTTTACAAAATCTTACATATATATTTTGTTCAGTAATGTGTGCTACGGCAGACATTAAGACTAGCCAGCAAATGTTTACCTAAAACCTATTATATGTTTTTGTGACCAACTCCATTGTCTACCATATTATAATTATCTGTAACATACCAGTATTATAATTATCTGTAAACTACTGCATTTAAATAATAAAAGTGTTCGTTTCAGGGAACCAAATTTGGAGCAATGTTAGACCAATTAACTGACAGAGCAAGTACGGCCACTTTAGTGATGACACTCAGCTATTTTTATCCGAAATACATGTTTCTTTTGCAAATGAGGTATTGTGTTTTGTATTAACTCGTAACTTTTGCCATAGCTTGCAGACTCTGTTAAAACTTTGTATGGTAGACAAAGTGAATTTTAGAAAGCACTGACATTTAAATCCCATTTTACTTTTTTCTCCAAATCTCTACCAGTACTTATTTTTGTAAATAATTTCTGCATAATAACAGTCTAACAACTTTTCGTGTCCTTTTTATCATTTATTAATTTGCAGTTGTTAGGGTAATAATTGGTTTCCGTGTAACAGTATCCATAACCATTCAGGAAAAAAAGTTAGGGCCACCATAAATAACTTCCAGAACCACTTTAGTAACCAAAATCCATGTGAATAAAACATTCAAAGTACAGTTGGATTTGTAGCTAATGTAGTAAGTTCTGTTAATTGTGCATTTAAATTTGAAATTGTACTCAGCTTGGTGATTGATATCGTATCACACTGGATGCATCTGCATGTTTCCATTATGAAGGGTTCAAGTCACAAATCAATGGGATTAGACAGCAATCCTATTATGAAACTGTATTACACATCAAGGGTAAGATTCTAATTTTTTAAATAACAATGTTTAAAAACACACAATGTAAATTTTATTTTAGCCTGTTCTCTTCTTCATGTGTGCTGGCAATGAAGTTTTTTATTCCATGCTCTACCTTCTTTACTTTATTGAAGGACCAATTGGTAAGTAATAGAGAAGGAACATGTTAATGTGTGTTTGATCAAAAACAAGTTTCCTTCTGGGGTATTCTTCAAAAACAAAACTTACTGTGATTTAACACTAACTTTTACTTTTCCTACAGTGTTCGGTGTGAGTATACTTCGGGTTTTTCTGTTCGTTTCTTTCCCAATCATGGCCGCAAAAACCTTCATCAGCCTTATACACTTGATTGATGCATCTATTCGACTATGTGCAATAGATGCAGAGGAGAGAAATAAATCAAACTGAGCACTAGCTTTACAATATTAATTATATATTTCTATGTTGTAATTTGCCGACGTTGTGGTTTACTGTGATACATAATCATACTGAGATGATGCTACCTATTTGTCATACAGGTCAAATTGTAATGCAGTTCGTTTCGATGTTATGTGATGTAAATTTCTATTTTAAAACTAGTCCTATATTTTTCTTTTCTTGTATTTTCCTATGCTGATGTATGAATTTTAAATTATTGTTGTATTTGAAATGTTGTTTTAGTATAGTAAAAAGAATGTACACTAGTAGGTTTCCAGAATTACACATTGACACGACTCATTTTGTGAGTGGTGTCAATAAAGGCATTTGGTTGTTGTTTTCTTATTAATCCAATGTACTAAGTTGGAATCGTTAAAAATCTATAAACACATTGCAATAGCTTACACACTCCCACACTGGACATGAAGTAATCTAAAGATTACTGGTGTGATAACGATTGGCGTTGTTCCAGCCCCTGTGATTGATAAACCTGATTATTTTGTAATAAACGGAAAATTATTGTTTTAAGTTGTAAGAAATAATTTTGTTACCAGAATCATTTTTGTGGAGTTTTATTTTTAATATTATAAAACAATCTAATACATTAAAGAGTAGACCACGACCATTGATTTAGAGATTCAGATGTTCGATTTACTTAGTAAAGATACAAACGCCTGTTCGCCGGTTGGCATGGATAGGACTGGCATTATACCAAGGTTAATTACAATTTTTTTGCATATATCATACTAATGAAAACGGCAGTTTTTTCATTCCATTAATTTACAATATTTACAGAACGTGAGGTAAATGTGTTGCCCAAAGACAAAATGAACATGTTTGGTTATTGTGCGTAACCTTCGGAAGGTTTAATTTAGTTTCTGTTTTAGTAACAAACGATATACAGTACTTCTATATTATGTACCATTGGTAGGCTACTAGGAAAGTATAGGCCACCCGTTAGTTTTATGTAGAAAGTGGAGATATCAAATTTGGATTGGTACCTCGAAAAACCAATAGTTTCTGCTTGTAAAAACAAATGTCATAAACTTTAAATAACAAGAACTAATTTCAATCCAGTTTGTGACAGGTTATACAAGTGTGACACTCTTTATAGTACTGTATTTCCTTTTGCCCAAAAATTTAACGCATCTTTTTATACAAACACTTTTAAAAATGTTTTGGTATTTGGGAAACATTGTTTAAGCTTTGTTAAACACCCTGTTACTTCGCGGGTGGAGCAACGGGACGCTTTTTTTAAATGACGTGTATATCGTTGAGCAAACACACAGTTTACGTCCTCTGGTTATAATTTGGCGGTCAGGGTTTATACGGAGTGATAAGATGCGAAAATGATGGGACTACGACGATACGGTACGGTGGTAGGGACGTACGATGCGATATGGTTTTTTGCAGTATATAGATTTAAAGCTTCATGACAGAATGTGCAGCATCAACACTGTGGCAGTGATCGATCAGTAGGTCCAATCTATCTCTAACGAGTAGAATGCCATCTTAGAAATCGGGTTTAGTTTATAGATCGGTGTCGGGAAGATTGCGTGCGCATCCAGTCGGGGAACTCCCTACGGTGCACGTAGCGCACGAGGGCGCTCTTGGCCGATCGAAGCCCCTCAGACATTTCTGTAAATAAAACAACGGGGGCAATGAAGTCTAATGGATCATAAAGCTAACTGGTAACGGAAAGCATACCTCGTCGTGCAGCGCTTTTGTCGGAAGAGTGATGTTAAATCTTAATTCGTCGTCTTGGACACACCAATTGATGCCCAGAACACGTTCATGTACCTCTCCCCCCTAGCGGAATATCTTGCATCACCGTTGCTCGATCATCGGCCAGAATGGATTCCATCACCGCGGTGCTAGTAAAAAGCCACTTCATTAGTTTAAAGCCACCCATTGAAAGCAGATTACGTTAATCCCCCACCTGTTAAATGTCGGCTTGATAATCTTCGGCTGTTACGAGGTAGTCGTCCACATAAAAGTTATTCTTTTCAACTTTGGCCATTCTTGGATAAAAAAAATTGCCAAATTTCCAATACGTTGCGGTGCAGAACGGGTAAACGATGGACGCGAGGTGATCTGACGATTGCCTGTGTGTTAACCCCCTTGGTTTTCCCATTCACGGGGATAAAGATGAATATCCTATCCTATCCTAAGTTGGCCAAATCGCCTCTAGGCCACCACAACAATCTCATAGTGTCACAATCCTTTGGAGCAACCGCAACTTGGTAAAACACTGCCTCTCTGTCGGATACGATAGCCGCGTGCAGTACATCAATGTTTCCAGGATAGGATATTCGTGTTTATCCCCGTGAATGGGAAAACTAAGGGGGCAATCTTCAGATCACCTTGCGCATTCGTCGGGTTACCGGAGCTATTGCAGTGTGTTGTGTTTGACAGACACGTTCCTTTAAATTTGGTAGAACCCATTAATCCGCTGGGTTCAGGCAATGTCCGTAAAGTGCCTTGCTCAAGGACACAACCGACTGGCTAGCGACCAGTTTTGCACCTGCAACCTTTCGATTTAAACGCGACACACTTAACCGCTAGACCAACGGGAAACAAATCACCCACGCCATTAATCAGTAAATCCTCTACAACTTCGTCACTTTCTGAGCCTGCTGTGGATTGAATTTTACTTATTCGGCTAGTTGTTCAGCGAGGGTCCTTTAAACAGCCAGCCTAGGGGGGGTCCTGATAGCGTCAGGTGTTTCTGGTGCAAAGCGACTTTCCAGTTACAGGTGTGCCATTGCGTTGTCGTTGCCGATCAACAGCATCACTTCACCATCCGGAATTTGTTGCAGGCGCAGCACTCCAAGAAGGTACTTATATCGGTTCAGTTTATTAGGCTCTGGAATTTTGCTCGGTGTCGCGGGAATTTTCTTAATGAGCGCAACGTCGGACAGTTCAAGTCGTTTTAAAATTGATCGTTGCAGTTTGCTCCGGAATCGAGAAGAGCGTATACTCTCGTCTTTCGCTGCCTCCGCTTCTAACGCGCACGAAGAAAATGTCTAAATATTACGGTGTTTCTACCAGCGCTAAGCGAATGCATGCTTGCTTTAATGGCCTTGTTGTTTTCAGTTTTATATTGGGTTTTGGGGCTTTATTTTAGTTCATGGGCAAGGTTTTGTGGTAGGTGCCGATGCAACCTTCCACACTGCATTTTATTTTGTGTGGGCACTCTCGCGCGGAATGGACTGTCTTTAAGCATTTTAAGCATAGGCCGCATTCACAGATTACGTTGCACGTAAGATTTATTCTTGAAGTCGCGACAGGCATCAATTAAGTGTGATTTCCTACGGACATGGAACTGCTGCCCGGACGGTTTGCAGAGTGTGCGCGGCAGCAGTGGAAGAGTCGGCAGTCACGTTCACTTTGTATGCGGACACTTTTGGTTTTCGTGCAGTGGTATTACTGCAGAATTTGTGGACTTGGACAGTAAACACTTGCCATATACAGAGAGTAACTTTGCAACTCTGTTCTCTAACAAAGTTGTCAAAGTCATAAAAACAGCTATCGCACTTGTTATGTCCTGTATACTCAACAATTTGCATATCCATTTATTTTTCAGTTCCGTTGACAGCTTGTTGGCCAGGGTCGATATAAAACCAACACAGTCTACCGTCGATGTTCCGGTTGTTTTCTTCATTTTCGGAGCGGAACGGCCGATTTCTCCAGCGCTTCGTGGCCATCCGTGTACACTCTCGGGAATTCCTGATGTAACAAGCTCTTGCACCGTCGTGCTATTATATGGGATTGACTAAATCTTTCGAACAAATCTAGTATCGCCCTTTCGTAGCCATCACTTGGGTAATTACCTAAGGAGTGGTGTTTAATTTTATCATAGACGTGCAATGTTGGAGTAGGTATATTAATTTAAGGTCGTATTAGTCTACTTTGTCGGCAATGTGTATCTGGTATCGGTTGACGAAGGACCAGTAGTCCATCGGATCTCGATCAAATTTTTAGGGAGCATTCACCTACCCAGGCCCGGTGCTAGGAACCGCGGGGCCCAATTAGAAATGTGATTGCGGGGCCCCTACTCTTCATAGCAAAATTTATGGGTGTTAATATATCATAAAATACATACCAGTACATATAAACTACAAAAATAGACATTTAATACTTGCTATAAAACAAATTAAAGGTAATGTGAATGCTTATTTACGATATATTGTTTTACTTCCAAACATATATATATATATATATATATATATATATATATATACAGTGGAACCCCGCTTGGAGACCACCTCGATAACACGACCACCTCACTATCAAGACCACTTTAGTGCGGTCCCAAATAATTTACTATGGTAATACATTGTATTCTGTTTCAATAACGCGACCACCCCGGTTTCCAGACCAGGACCGCCATATTTTGGTCCAAAACTTCAAATTTGACTCCGCTTAGGTGACCACATGTGCTAAATAATTACCCTTTGTCACCAAAAAACAATGTAAAATTTTATTTATGATCAAAACAGTAATAATAAATGAGCGCACACAAAAAAATGTGGCAGACAGAACTGAATCCTACAAGATAAACTTTAGTATTAAATTAATTCTGCAGTATCTGATAAAAAATAATGGCATTTGGTGAAAAATTAGTAAAAAAGCAGACGTTTAAGCGGCATATGACGACAACTTGCTGCAAATCAAAATTCACTAACACGACCACCCCGCTAACGCGACCGCATGATCACGGTCCCATAGGTGGTCAGGTAAGCGGGGTTCTACTGTATATATATATATATATATTCATTATGACGTAACAGCCAGACACAGAACTATAAATTTGACTTAGTTACGATGCATAACAAATTGATATTATGAGAAAGAATTTTATTTCACTTTTTATTTTACGTTTCAGTAGTATTTTAAACCTCGTAATACAGAAAGACCCCCGCTAGCGCGGGGCCCCTTCAAGGTGCGGGGCCCAATTTGATCTAATCGGTCAAATCGGCCTAAAACCGGCCCTGCACCTACCCCTTGACGGTTTATGTGTCGAAGTGGTGAATCGCGTCAGATACGAGTCGGTTATAGTTGTGTACATCGTTGGTAATTGCGCATTGGGGAGCGATCAACATATCGGGACGGTCGGTTCTGATGCTGCGTCGTCGCGGCTTCTCTATCGTCGTTCACCCGGATATCGGACGAAAACGGTGACAAAATACGTTCGGTGAAGGGAAAATGTGACAGGACGCTGTCCTTTATGTGCACCACAGGGTGGAACTTTGTAGTGGTTGCACTGCTGTCGGTGTTATATCGTTGCATGATTGTTCAGTGGATGTAGTCTGCTCTAGCAGTGGTGTCGTAGAGCCAGCAAATCGGTAGGTTTGAACGTCGTTGTCTGGCCTCAGAAATGGATGCTTCTTCCCATGCCCTTGCCTCAGCCAATTTTAGTTTTCGCTGGGATTCACGGTCGGCAAGTTTCGCTTGTAAATTTCTCTCTTTTTCGGCAAGCAGTTTTTTACGTTCCTCTGTTTCAGCAGGCAGTTTTCTTTCTTCTTTTCTCACACAGACTTGTTGTCGGACAAGCATTATTACCAGCTTATAAGTTGAATCTTACTGTCCTTACGTTAAGAGCTGCGCATCGCGCTTGTTGTGCTAACTATTTCTTGTTGGTCACTAAGTGACGTGGTTAGCTTAAAGGTTGTGATGGTGTGTCTGGCCGCTTCGCTTGTTCAATGCTGTGAGTCAAATTCGCCCTTCTCTTAGGTAATTCTACACTTTACTGTTGATTTCGGGTAAAATATCATTGGGAGAGAAAGGAATACATAGTGTCATTAGTGTTTGTATGCAATAACAGGCTTCACAGATGTACCAGCAGGCTTCATTATGAAGCTTTTAGCAAGGACGTATTTTGTTGCTAGGTTACGGTAGCCTATAGGCGGAAACTATAGCTTCCTTTGGTTGGTTATACACAGTCAAGGAGTACTTACGGTGACGGTGGATTGGATCAGTTTGCTTAGTTGGATCAGTTTAAAAACGATGTTACTTCCGCGGGTGGAGCAACGGGTTGCTAGTTTAAAAATGACGTGTATATCGTTGAGCAAACACAGTTTACGTCCTCTGGTTATAATTGGGGGTCAGGGTTGATACGGAGTGATAAGATGCGGAAATGATGGGATTACGACGATACGGTACGGTGGTAGGGACGTACGATGCGGTTTTCTGCAGTATATAAATAATTATATACAAATCAGTTAACTTACGAGTCTATATGTAAATCATAGTATCACACACTTACCAAACTTGGACAGAAAAATACTTTATTGCCGGTATCTCCAGAAGACTGGAAAGAAATAATAACTTCGAATTCTGTTGAGATTTAAAAATGTCTAATATGTATAAAAAACACAATTTCAATTAGGTAACCCAGTTTACTTTAGGTAATACTCCACGGACTAGAAACTACAGCAATTACATTAATCGTTTACATCGCGGCGGTTTATCTCAGGAGGAGATTTATGCATGCAGCAGGCGAAAAGTTAATAAATTGAAGTCTATATGTGTAGTCGGCTATGTCTTTGAGAAGGCACTTTGTTGGTCATGGCATGTCATGATTATTATATTTGTGGAATTATTACATCGTTATAGATTCGTTGTGTGTTGTATGAAGAAAAATAATTTTTAAGTTAAATGACTTGATGCGACTGAGCAAGTTATTTTGCAGTTAAATCTGACGAAGCAGCGATGAAAGAGTTAAAGAAATATTCCATTTTAACCGAACCAATGCTGTGCGAAAATCAGAAATATACGTTTTACTAAAATACTGTTTGTTTGTCTTATTTTGAATGGCATGACCACAAGACGATGTTTTTATTTTATTTAAGTTGACCAAAACACACATCTTATCAAAATAACTTAATGGGCTTTTATCATTACATTTTTTAAGCCCGTCACTTATGTAGGGTTTGACAAGTTACATTATAGCAACCCTTCAAAAATTCGCGATAATGTGACGTCATTCTGCAACATCGCAAATCATCCCTGAACGCCACAAGCTATAAGGTAAATTGAGAATGGCGTTTGGTTAGCTGATTATGACGTATTCGTAAGCCTCAAGGCTTGGTCATGCGCAATTACCTCAAGGGCGCTGTCCAGAACTTGAACTGGATTCGATTTTATGGCAGAAGGGAGTAAGTCCCTAGGAAGAAGCCAGCAACAGGTTTTGACTGGTGCCGGCACAAAGTTTCCGTTCTACAGGGCTTCTTTGCACAGTGAAAGTCACAGAAAAACTAAGCCGACAAAATTCGCATTTTCCGGTTTGAAGAGGAACTGGTTGGCAAGCCGCAAGAACTAGGGAAACGAGCTATCTATTATCCGCATTGTGCTGTAATTTCGACGCGATTCACAGCGAAGCACCAGCAAAGTGCATTGATTTATTCGTGTGTATCATTAAAACCTTTTTGACAATAAACGAACTAACGTTCAAACCAGCGTAGACTCGATTTTGGAGTCGGATTGGATGCTGTATATTGGATCCACTCGCTATCAATCAATCGTTTATCCCTTCACCATATCGTCAAACGTTGCAACTTACTGTGCATGCAAGATGTTATTTTATCTTAACAGAAAGGGGGATGGGTTCATACATGAGGCTGCTTAAAATGAATAGACCAGCTGGCGCACGTTGTCACAAACTGAAATACTTCCGTTTAACGGCCGACTAAAGACCACAGATCGCATTTAATAACAAGGGCTTCTTTATTCAGTTAGAAGTGTACATGTTGTTTCAAAAATTTACAGTGCTTTTAGTCAGTAATTAGTCGTGTAAGCAAAGTTGATTTGTATCATTTGTTGATAATAAATTTTAACCCCTATATTCTACTAGAATAAAAATTAACAATTATACTTACATATCCGTAATGGATTGATTAATGTATTATTTTTAGTTTTAGTGTTGTTGTTTTGCTCTGTGAATCTTTTTTTATTTGAGTCAGTTTTTTCACTTTCTTTGTGTCACTTTACATTTAACTATGTTCACTGTGATTTTAATTTAAGTTCTCCCTGCGGGCCTTCCAGTCGTATCAAGTACTCAGCTTCGCTGACGATTAGAAAAAGTATTGTTTGTCGTAGTTTTTATTATTATTTTTTTTTTATATTGATGTTATAAAATTTAAGAATGCACCCTATTGTAATGGCGTATTGTCTATCGCAGAATCAGTCAATTAGGTCTCACGATAGGCAGTAAAAACAGGGTTTTGTGACTACACATTCTTAGCGAAAGAGACGCAACATAATCAACTTATCTTGTTGTAAAAAAATACTTACAAAATTGTGCATAGAAATGGTAACTGGACGGGATGTTTTGCTTTTCATTCCGAATTTAATCGGTATGTGGCTTTGTTTTATTATTGTTTTTGTTTTTCTTTTTTTTGTCAAATGCCTTGACATGTCTTATCCGTCGGAAATCGTCTAGGACATTTTCTTAAATTGAAATAAACTTTTAATTTCTTAATTTTTACCTGTACGTATAGATAAAAATAATGATTTGGTATCTAGTTGCTTTATTATGATTAATATATCGTTCTAATAATTATATCTTAATAACAGGGTATGCTCGTATTGTCTTTGGGATCGCCTCTGCATATTACATGCCTAATGACTATGTTAAAGCATCATTTTGTTATGCAACTACCTTTGTGTTGGACGAATTTGACGGTCGGGCAGCAAGAGCTTTTAATCAGGTAAGTGGAATAGGAATTATTTGGATCAGGATTGAGATTATCATCAATTTATACCTGCCCTACCCTGCTGGACCCCCAACTCTAACACTTGATTTAGTGGTCTCTGATTATGAATGTTAAAAACATAGTTACAATTTCCCAGATATAGTTATTACACAGATCATAATACGCACGGAAAAGTCATGGTTTATATTTTCAAAAAACGGGTATTTAAATCTATGTTCATTCAAACATGTGTCATATTTGAATTCTTGAAATGTATGATTCTCGTATGACTTATATTATGAGCTAGGGAATTTGGTTAGGAAATATAACCTGGATAAAATATGTATAATTAAATGAAACCCAATGTTCATATTCAGGAATCCAAATTTGGGGCAATTTTAGATCTTACAACTGACAGAATCACCTCGGTAATGATGCAGATGATGCTTTGCGTCTTTTATCCGGACTATGTGTTTTTATTTCAGATGAGGTAAATATTTTATATTCGTCTGTTGGCTACTTTTTTTTTTAAAGAAACATACACAAGCTTGTGGTGCATTAAAGCTGCAATTTAGAATCATTATCTTTTAAATTTCATGGAGCGAAATGCATTATTTGTGTGTGTATGTAATGCTATATTTCCATATGTATCTAATTATTTCCTGGAGACGGGCTTCCGTTTCAAATAGCCGACGCGCCACAGATGGACCTCTTTTTAATAACACTGCTGAAAAACAACATTTGCTAAGAGACTAAGCTACTGCGCAATTTTAGATCATAAAAAAATTGTACAATGTAATTAAATTTTACTTGTTATTTTTTATTTGATTTTTTTGTTCACTGTATTGCCTGCCACACATCAATTGTAAATTAGTATTAAAAATGTTTTTCTTCCAAAGTATGGTGATTGACATCGGTGCCCATTGGATATTCATGCATGCTTCCACTACAAGCGGTTTAGGTCACAAAGCAATGGCGAAAGAAACAAATCCTATATTGCGATTGTATTATACATCAGAGGTAAGCAAAGCATATACACACCGAATTAATATTATAATGTTAATAACAACACCTGACATTTAATTTTTAGTCTTTTCTGACTACGCTGTGTCTTGGCAATGAGTTCTTCTATTCAATGCTCTACCTTCTTCATTTTATTGAAGGCCCAGTTGGTAAGTAGTGAGATATTGATTAAAATAAAAAGTACAATAACTTTAACTCTTTATGCAGTGTTCGGAATGAACATACTTCGGATGTTTCTGTACCTTTCTTTCCCAATCATGGCCACAAAAACGGCGATCAGCGTAATGCACTTGGTCGAAGCGGTTAATAGATTATGTTCAATAGATGCAGCTGATAGAAATAAGTCAAAGTCGTAGTATCTTGTTGTAATTTATCATTACCGCTTATATTTTTTTCGCAATGTGCCTCGACTATATCGTAGTTTAATTTTGAATTGTATAAAACAAGACGCGTTAATTTTAGTGCATCGGAATGAATAAACTTCATATGTAACATAAACAGTCTAAAACTGATTTAAAAATAATCAGTAAATGGTGATATTTTTCGAATTTGATTCATCCGGTTGACGAATTGCATTGACACTGTGTCCATTTTGTTTTTGGCTATTGTTACGTAAATGGTATCACAGTGGCCAAATAGATATTGCACGGGACATTGAGTGAATAGAACCGTTATGTTTTACAAATGTTATACCATATATATTATGCTTTAACACATCTATGTTTGTTGTAGTTATTATATAATAAACTTGAGAGTGTTAACCATTAAAATTTCTAAAACGCCTTTTGACTGTACCATGCTGCATGCTTATTGCAGTATATTACAGCCGCAATCTGTATATTATATATATATATCAGATTACCTCGATATTTTGTGTCTCTTGTAAAAGGGGCCGTTATCGGATAAGATGTTTATATGTTTATCCCAGTGAATGAGAACCAAGTGAGTTAACACAAGGCCAATCGTGAGACCACATTGCGTCCACTGTCCGGTTATCGAGGCCTTTGCAGTGCGTTGTGTATGATGGATACGTTCCTTCATAGAACTTGTTAATCGACTGGGTTTAGGCAATGTCACTAAGTGACTTGTCGGAGGACACAACCAACGAGCTAGCGACCAATTTCGACCCTTCGGCTGAAAGGCGACGCACTAACCCACCAAGCTCGGATCAGGCCCTGTGTTAGGAACCGCGGGGCCCAATTAGAAATGTGATGGCGGGGCCCTTACTGTTCATAGCAAAAATAATGTGGATGCTTATTTCCGATATATTATTTTACTTCCAAACATTATATATATATATATATAAGTGCATCCTCGATTATCCGCCCCTCGTTTATCCGGCATTCGATTATCCGTCCATTGGACCCAATAAGCCCATTTACATGGCGCTTTGAAATGGATTCGAATCTATTTCGCCAATCCGTTCTCTCGTTTTGCGCGAAAAGAAAAAGGCGCAACGGATTTGAGATGTCATATCTCCAATCCGATAAAAGGAGCGGTTTTCTGGAACGGATTGGGATTTGAATTTAGGCTTAAGAACATTGCAAACTTGTTAAACTTTAATTTTTAGATGTTTGACTCATAAACACAACTTTCGCCAGGTATTAGAGTAATTTAGCAAGCCTAGTGTGTCTAATGTTAGGTTACCATCGCAAAAAAGTGTTAAATCAAAAGTTGTATGACTAAATAGAAACTATTATAATTCATGACAATACATAACTCATACGCTAACATTCCACTAGGCTAACCGACAACATTAACATCAGCAGTCAGATCCAATTGCATTCTAAAAACAATAAACAAAATTAGCATCATGTAAATGCGACACTTAACGGATTAGATTTGAAACGTGTGTGACGTCATTTCAAATCCGTTTGGTTTTCAATCCGATCCGTCTGAGCATGCATCATGTAAACGGGTTTAATGAAGTGTTACTTTACAATTTTGCTCAAGACTTGTTAATTGCCATTGTAACCTCACAAAGCTCTTATTTAACAAGACAGATTCAGAACTATTTCAATGAGAAAGGTGGAATAACTTTTGTGGGTCAATAAAATAGCCCTACTGTAAGTTTTGTTGCATTTGAATCTGCTTCTTGGGGCGTTGTTTTGGTTTAAATAAAGGAATTCAATTATGCGGTTTTTTTTACTTATCCGTTCAGGTTTTGAAGAAACGCTGTCCCGACTAGACCGGATAATCGAGGAAGTACCTGTATATAATTGTTAGCTCAAACAAATATATATATATATATATATCTGCCTGATATATATATATATATATATATATATATATATATATATATCTGCCTGTTACGTATATATTGTTTAGCACCCATATTCATTATGACGTAACAGGCAGACACAGAAATAAATTTGACTTAGTTACGATGCATAACAAATTGATATTATGAGAAAGAATATTATTTCACTTTTTATTTTACGTTTCACTAGTATTTTAAACCTCGTAATACAGAAAGACCCACGCTATCTAATCGGTCAAATCGGCCTAAAACCGGCCCTGGCTCGGATGATACATATCCTGCCTAATACAACGTCCCCTACTCTCTTCATACAACGATGCTTGATGTTTAAGCATACCCAGACTATATTAGGTTACTTTCCTAAATCTTAACCAGATAAAGTCTTGTAATGCACCATTCCAATCAGGACAGGATAGGATTCTCATTATTGCCATAACTAGGAACACACAACGGACATTATCAGAGAGGCAAGTGTCATGTTACCTCGCGATCACCAGAATAGTAAACAGCGAATTACCCTTCAGTGTTTATATTACAGAATTCATCCAACAATCATGTGTAACACTTGTAATTTATATATATAACATTCAAATCTATTATTTTGTGTAGGGGGTCTCCCGCTTTAGAGAGACTATTAGATAACAAGCATAACAGCACTTAATATTATAAATTAAATCAGAAATACTACAGAATGTTGAAGTACTGGTCGTAGCACTTAGTATTTAAGTCCAATTGGAAAAGGAAAAAAAATGGAAAAATTTGGATTCCATTACAATTGCCATACATATATATAAATTAAAATCGGGTAAATATATGTCAGGTACATTTGAGTCCTGGATAAACTGAGAGAAGTGCTTATTACAACCAATATATCAACATTCATTAAGTGTATACTATGTTTGGTTTGTTGTAGTGGGTGAGGTCTGTTTCAAAAACCTATCTGAAGAACATTGATAGTTGATTTACAAATGATATAGGTGTGCATTTAACTGCGAATTATTTAATAAGAGATTGCAAAGTTTACAATCTAACACTTTTTAATTCTATTTTAGTACGATTTTCGCCTATTTTTACAATATCGTTAGAAGGTTTGATTATCATTGTATTTTTAGTTTGTTGTAGGTAATTAAAATCATTTTTCTTACCTTTACTAAAAATAAGTACTTAAAAGGCTGTAAATTTTTACTATCACATAACCTAATAATTTATTTTTATAGAACAATACAACTGCTACAGTATTCTTTCACACAACAATGCAAGATAAAGCTTTAATTTATGACTATTCTGATAATCGATGCTTTTGTATTTTGATGGCAATAGTGGTGTGTTCGGTGCATGTTACAGAGTGTTCAGAAGTCAATGCAACCAGCATTGCAATCATTTACTCATCTCCCCGTGACATTTCCTTTGAAAATTCGGTACATTGCACGGTACAATTTATCAATGATGTCATTTTGTTAAACAAGAGTATTGAATTACATGCTAACATCACACACATTGAAAGAGACCTCACTGGAGTGAGTGCATTTAAAACTGGATTATCGCTTCAAGAGAATGGTGGTTTTGTGGCTTTAATTGGACCAATGGCAAGAAGAGATATAATTGTACTTCAGCCTCATATTGCAGCTTTAAATATACCACACATAATACCAAAATCATACAGTCCATCATTTGAATATGAAAGTTCAGCATATCCAATGTTGGTTAGAATGGGTAGCGATGATTTTACTGACCAGGTGAGTTGTGTACATTTATTTTTATGCAACTTGGATGACTCCCTGTAAGACTGCAAAATACATTCTGCTATGTAATGGTCGCTAAAAGTTTCTCTATCCTAGCTTATTTCCACTCTTATATAAACTAGATTATTTCTTTTGGTCAAAAAACAAACAGATCTTGTCTTTATTCCTTGAATCGACGATCACATCACGGTCACTTAGTTTGTATCGTGTTGAGTTAAGATTGTTTAATGCAGTCAAACTTGTACAGATGATATTTCTTTCATATAACATTATACATATTTTTATTTCT
>CH002899.1:319513-329555 GCA_000149265.1 Ciona savignyi | reverse complement strand
ATTAGACAATATGATCAATGAAAAAATTGACTTAGTGATAGAGTTATTGATCCATAAATTTTACCCTTACCATGGCTGTACAACCTGGTTAATAAATCTGACATGCACCTAAATAAAACAACAAATGTACTACTATCAGTGATGGGATTTAAGAGGTTCGCATGGGTTTGGTCAAACCCGTTCTTAGAACGTCGGGATAATCACCGACCCGATTCTTGCTTATTTTACAGAAATTAGACCTTTTAGGAACTTGTTGTTAGTAAGTACGATACAAAAGAGAACCTGTTCTTAAAATTTTGAATCCCATCACTGACTACTATAATTACAAACTAACTGTTGTAACATGTTGAATATTAGTATCATTACAGAGATTCCACAAAATCTGATTGTGAGAAAGTACATTGACAGTTTGTTGGCATTGTCTTACGGATTGAAGTCTTTATTAGATGACAATGGAAAAGTGACATTACCTTCACTAGGAAAATATTTAAGTCAGACAATTTGATTATTGATGTGTATTTTAATTTTTGTACCATTTTATTTTATTGTATCTCTATTTATATGTTATTATGTTACATTAAAAATTACATTGATGACTTACAGTTATAGATTTTAGTGAAAATTGTATGTTGCAAATTGCAACATTTGATCTTATATTTTCACAACTCTGGACATATTTGTATGTTTCTAAACTATTGATTAATATTATAGGATGGGAATTCGGTCAAAACCTTTTCGAGCACATACTATCTGCCAACCACAGTAATAATGGTGGAATGCTCAGTGAGAACATAAGTTTTAATGTCACAATGGCAGAACTGATGTCTGAAACTGTGTTTGATGTCATAAACCTGCAAAATAAAACCTGGGTAACAGTCGGTAAGTATGTGTGTGGAAAACGAATACAGATCCAGGTGTTTTCTCAATAGTAATAAACTTTAACTTATATTAAAATCAATCAGCATCGTTACTTTTATAACATTTCTTTTTTTAAGTAGTTTTTTCCTTAGGGACACTACAATTTGGTGATCAAATAGAATTTAAAACCATTTTAGTTAGTGGCTGTCAGCTTTTGCACTAATTTTTTGATTTTCAAAACAGACATTGAACCGAACTTCAATAAACAGTTGGTTATGTTAAGATTAGGTTGTACAACATTTCTTGTTTTTTTACAGGAAACTTCTCAGCACATTCTTTAGGACAGTCTGTACTTAAATTGGAACATGATCGTGTAATGATTGGTGCAAAGCATAACGATTCATATAGTTGTCAAATGACCCTTAAAAATAGCAAACTCAGAGTAGCAACCATGCATGCACCACCCTTTGTGATGACACATACTTATGTAAGACATACTGTGCATTTATACATTTGCTTATTATACCGATATTTGTGTTAAAAGTACTCCGTTCAAAGAGAATGAAATAACATTACTGTAAGTCAGGGGTGGGCAACTTCTTAAATCTGCGGGCCAGATGTGAAAAAATAAAGTCCTTGGTGGAATGGATTATTACATTAATAGTATTCAATTACAGGGTATGTTAAAAAAACCTAGACGGGATGTATGTTGCCCAATTCTGCTATAAGTAGTTCAGGCCTATTTAATACTCTTAATTTTGAATTTGCATTGCAGGAAGCCAAGTACAGTGGATATGCGTTTGACATATTTTATAAACTACAAAAAGACATTGGATTTTCTGCTGAGATTTTTAATATTTTTTCGGGTGCATTCGGGGCAAAGGATCCTTTATCTGGAGATTGGAATGGTTTGATTGGAGAAATTGTTCAAGGTCGTGCTGATATTGCAGTCGGGCCTATCACTTTAACAAATGAGAGGCAAAAGGTTGTGGATTTTACAGAATCGTTTCTAAAGGTGATCGGTTTCTTAATGCAAATCTTGTTGTAATTAGATTTTGTAATTTAAGAGTTTTTTCTGTAACAGTAATTAGATTGTTTGGATGTCAGATTAGGGTACTTAACCCATGGGTTAGACATTAAATGGTGTTGTTAGGTGGGTATTTATGAGATTACCTATTAACATTAAGTTTTAACTCCCATCGCGCAGACAAATTTGAAATACATCATCGATATTCAAGCAGCGGGTGGCTTGATGGCTGGGTACGATCGTTACGGTTTTCTACGGCCTTTCACGTGGACATTGTGGCTTGTGATTGCACTCTGTGTGCTGGCTGTTGGGGTCTACTTCACTCTGATATCCCATCTGAGTCCATACGGAGCACACGGACATTACTTCCAAAGTGATGAGGCAGAAGCAGCCAACATCAGGATGGAAAGAAGACGAAGCAGTGTGATGACTATTTCCGGAGTTTCATCCTCTTCCTTGTTTAGAAGAAGATCTTCGTCCATTTCTCACAACACGGTAATTATATAAATATATAAAAATCCCATGTTGAAACTGTTTTTTTTTATTGCCGTATCTGTTGTGTGGAGATCATACAATTTGTGTGTAGAGAGCATACAAGCTGTTATAAAACTTTTATTAGTACACTTAAATAATATAAATCAATAACAAAAACAATGCAACAATTAAAACACTAAAAAAAAACTGTAAACCAGCAATACAAAGGCAATAAAGAGAAGGGAATTGGATGGAAGTCTAACGAGAAATCAAGACAAATTGGTTTGTGTAACTTTAATGTTGTGAATTTTTTGTTTTCACATGAAGTATAAACAAAAGGGGTGCTAGTTGTTTAAACTATACCTACAATTGACACAGTGTTATTAATAACACATTTAAACAACGTCTTTGGTGGGTATTGTCCATCATGATGTTGAGATTAGAATAACTCATAAGGACGAAAGGTAAGATTTAACAGTTCGCAAGTATTTTGTCAGCCAAAATGTAATAAAAAGCTGTAGCAAATATGCTTAAGAATTGAGTGACTGTAGGTCCAGCAGAGGAGGATCGATTAAATGCAGCAGATAGTGATGAAAGTGACGAGGAAAGTCGAAGCAAAGCACAGCGGCAAATGTCACTCAGCAATGCTCTTTACTTTGCTTGCGCTGGTCTTCTGTGGCAGAGTCCTGAGAGCGTACCACGAGCCCCTTCATCCCGTATTGTCGCCGCTATATGGTACATGGTGGGAGTTATCATCGTGGCTTCCTACACGGCTAATATGGTGACGTTTGTATCAATTAAAATGTGAGATTTAGTTTTATTTTATTCTTGATTAGAGAATGATTAAAGCAGTTTTTATCCTTGGTTTAATTGCAGTTATGTCAGTTACATAAAAGGTTTGTGTCATATAGAATTATTTGACAACGACAGGTGGAAGAAAGATATAGGTTATCAAACTGCCAGCTGAAGAGTTTGTCGGTTTAGTCCAACCTAGACAAGTTGCAGGTTATGCAACAGCACCAAACTAATCAATTTATAACCACAGCATACGAATATACGATATTAATGTTTATTCTGTTAATGGGAAAACCAAGGGGATCAATATACGGGAACTCGTCAGATCACCTTGTCCACCGTCAGGTTACCGGAGCTATTGCAGTGTGTTGTTTATGATAGACATGTTCCTTCAATTTGGTAGAACTAATTAATCCGCTATGCCTTGCCTAAGCACAAAACCGACTTTCGAACCTGCAACCTTTCGGTTGAAAGGCGTCACACTAAACCGCCAGACTAACCGGTCGGATGATAATAAGATTAAACTGCACTCTTGTTGATTTTTTCTTTTTAGATCAGTTTTAAGATTACTGTTTATATGGAATAGTATTTTTTCTGCCTTAGATTCATGGAACAAAAAGTAATTTATTACCATTATTCTCTGGTTGTTTCACAAAATATTCCCTATTTTTCTAATTTGTACTTCATATGAATAATGCTAACACACATCGTTTCATATAGTGAAGCTTCACACTTGCTTAGCGTTCGAGAACTGCTGTCTCAATCTCACATTTTGCCCGGCACTGTATCATCTAGCTCAGTTGAAACTCTGCTAAAAACTTCCCAGATACCAATAGCCCAGAAACTGTACGACGCTCTGTTATTAGACCCACGTATGCGTATGTATACGACTATTTTGTACATTGATAGCTTCTGGTAATAGTAATTGTGGTAATCAATAAGAATTTTTTATTCTGGCAACTAGTATTATTATGTATTTTAAGCATTTTCATTGTTATAACAGCTGCAAAACAAAAAGGTTTCTAAATTTCTAACCCGATTTTATATTACCAAAGAAAACACTTTGCAACCAAATCAAAGCATGGCAATGAAGAAAGTAAAAAGTGGAAAGGTTGCGTTTATTTGGGAAAGTGCTTTACTGGATTACTCTGCAATGAAATCTGGCTGTAAACTAACAACAGTCAGACTAGGATTCGGACATTCAACCTATGCCTTTGTTCTGAAATCTGGATCCCCATATACCGGTAGCACAATACTGAACTGCACAGTTTGTACACAAAATTATTTCTGGTTATTATTTTCAGCTGAGATTTCCAAACACATCAAAGTTTTAGAAGAGAACGGATTTCTGAAAGAACTAAACAAGAAGTACTTTCCCAAGAATTGTACCGATGGTAATACTTCTAAACCTTTTTAAAAATATTTTGTGAATGCCATTATATAAGATGTAAGTTAATCCACATAAATTAAACTAATAAATTTCTTTGAGTTAGAACAGTGCTCCGCAACAAGTGTACTGCAGTACACGGCACAAGACAATGTTAGGTGTGCCGTGAGAAAATAGAAAACACAGTTTTTATTAAATAAAAAATATTTTAGTTTTTGCAAATATTATTATTATGGCTATTTAATACTTCGCTAATAAAATATCAAATATATATAGCTTGCCAGAAGATGTATAATTTTAAATTCAATGTGCCGTCAAATTTATTAAGTTTCTAAATGTGCTGCAAGTAAAATCAGGTTGAGGAGCACTGAGTTAGAGCAATATTAATCTATTTTTGTTCGTTACATAAGTGACTAGCAAGTCTTAAACATGCAGTCGTTTATAGGAGATTCAAGACGTTGCTGGACCCAATGGATCTGTTAAACAATTTTTTTTATTGATGTAATTAAAATCATTGAGTCAACATCTGATAAGTGCCTTACCCCAGTTTACTACTGTACAAAAATATCCCAGGGTAAATATCAAATGAAGTCTACTTGGGCCCAAAATCACTTGGCCAGACCAATTTATACAAATTAAATATTGATGTCCAGGTAGCGAAACCAATGAAAATACTCATTCATTTGATGCAATAAGATGGACCAGTCTTGTTGGGGTAGCAGACTTGCTCTTGTATGCTGCTGCTTTTAGTATCATCGTGCTTATGATGGAATGGGTAGTTGCTTCCTTGTCGGACATAGATAAAACCAACCCCAAAGCTCCAGCAACATTCAAGCGAGCAATCTTAGCAAGGTGGAGACGAGTGCTTACAGATGCAAAGCAAAACTGGCTTCCATTTCAAACCACACGACAACACTGGGCCCGGTAATCTAACATAATTATACAGTTTTACAATTAATATGCTTTTACGCCACTTTGGTGATACCACTTTGGATTTTCAACCAAACTGGTTGACTCAATTTCAACCAAACTGGTTGAAATTGAGTTAAATGATTCTTCGTTTAGGCAATTAACAGAAACTTGGTTGATTAAAATTTTGAAACAAAATGATGTGGCACTGTTCTATTGATAAATATAATTACAAGAAAAGAACTTAACCACTAAGATGCTTAAACGATAACAAATACATGACAGTATACCGAAGCTATGGAACCACTAAAATGAAGACGATGTCTCTTCAGGAAAAATAAATAAGACTTATTTTTGGATCACCAACTTATAACACAAAATAAACTAACTTCCATTAAAAACTGTCCATTAAAAATAAAACATTCCACAGAGTAAATCGATTATACAAAATCTTAATACCAGTTAATTTGACAAACACAAACAGTTGTGGGCCTCCTATGGCCTAAATTCCTGGTCCTTGTGGCTACCGTGGACCCGCTCATATTAATGTAATGTAAACACAACAGTTGTATTATTTTTCAGAACACTGCCTCATTTTTAGCTCTTGTTCCAAAATTTATATTTTTGTTTTTCAGTAATGCTTCAAAGAAAGGAGCGTCTGTATTGCAACGAAACAAAGTGGAACCAGACCAGTGGAAGAGGTATACAAGTTCATCAGATGCAATCAACCTTAAACCCGGCCAATCCATATCCAACCCACTTATCTCCGATCCTTAAACCTTAGCACTCTGTATCAGTGCAAACTTTAAACTGATTTTTTGTTTTGTTCAGGATTTAAAAAACTTCTTATACTTTGATATTCTTTTTTTTATTTGGTGCAAAAATATAAATATTGAAAAGGCAGTATATGAATCACTGATTGAAATCATAATCAAGATATTCTTTTAATGTCGTTGGATCTAGCGGCACTGAGAGGTACTCCCCACCATCATTTCCCTGCAAAATATTCAGTTTTTATCCTTTTAATACTATCTTTATTAAAATAAGTCACAGCCGATAGCCCCATTACATTTTAAAGTATCTGTGAAAGACAGTTGGCAACCTTTGTCTTGGTAAAAAAATGTTTACATTTTTCACCGCCATTATAAAAGTACTTACTGTCTACCTACCTTTTGTATGTTGACCAATTTGTGATCCACAAATTCAGTGAGATGGGCACGCAGAGTTAATTCACTGTTCACCAGAAATCTTTCCCGACATATTCGATATAGTTCCGAAAATGAAAATGCTGAGAAATTTTAAAGTGTTAAAACTGTTAGTTCTAAATCACAAACTTTGCTTATTAACGGATTTCTTATTAAACAAATCATAGGTAAATACTAAAAGGTGAAAATTCAAAAGAAATTCACACTCATCGAAGTAATGCAGGAACATTCGGAATGTTTATTTCTGTAAAACCCAAGTGGTGTTATAAAACACAACAATCATCTAAATACCATGAGCAATTAGATTGCCTCATTATTATGTAACTAAGCGTTCTCACACATATAATCGTCAGATTACCTTGCACCCACCCTCAGTTTACCAGAGCTATACAGTGTGTTGTGTTTAAAGGAGACCTTACCTTCATTGTTCTCTTCTTCCTGCTCCGTTTCTGTCAAATGATGCTCGGCGAGAATCCGGAACACACCGCGGGCATTTGACGTTAAACTACGAGCGACGTGAAGCAAACCACTGAGGGCAAGGGCCGCTCCACGAGCTCCAATCCCGGTTCCAGCACCAGATATCAGCAATGAACCCTCGTACGAGGTTTCAGAAGTATACGGTGCAAATGTTGTCACGTCGTTCCATAACCATCTAAATCTTGTCAGCTTATATTGATCCCAAGCTGGAAATGGATTCTTAATTACTATAAAAAAAATTTTTTGAGAGGTTTCTAGTTTTTATTTTTGTAGCAATTGAGTTTATATTAATTTTTCTGGAATGCAAAAATAAAATTTGTACAATACTATTTTAATCGCATGGTGCATTATCATAAAATTCGATAGAAGTTGTATGACTGTCAGAATACTGTATGCCCACAGTCTGGTCTTTTGGTTGTAGCTGTTTTAATGTTTGAAATTTAATATTTTGATGTAATTGTAAATAACCCATTGGATTGTAGGTGACTTCTGATCAGTTCCTTTTAAGGATGTCCGGCTGGTTGGTCTAGCGGTTAAGTGCATCGCCTTTCAATCAAAAGGTTGCAGGTGCGAAACTGGTCGCTAGCTAGTCGGTTGTGTCCTTCGACGATTGCCCATGTGTTAACCCCCTTGGTTTTCCCATTCATGGGGATAAACATAAATATCCTATCCGAGCTAAGGGGTAACGGGTTACCAGAGGATACAGGAAAACTGGGGATCTGGTAAAGCTGCATTAAAATGATGAAGTCAAAAATCATACCAAGTGGAGCATTGATGTGGTCAATAGAGGCTATGATATGAATCCGATGAAGAGATGCCAGCTTGCACAAAGCAGATTGGGAATTTGCAGTTCGAAGAGGTGGTCCATCGATATTGTGAATAATCAGGAAAAGATGATCTGAAGGATTAATTATAATTATTTTTTTGCCATCATGGTAAACGAGCTTGCTGTTACAAAGTCCTCGATATTAGACATGATGCCTTGTTGCTATTGTAAAGTTTAAATTTCATGTTGGTAATATAAATTCTTTGCATATTTTTTACACATCAATGTTGCATTTTTTTCCTTTATTCGTAAGTTATTTGATTGTATGATTTTTTGTAATTTTGTTTGAAACTTGTTTTTAAGTTATTTACTTTGGGTGGCCAGTAAACCCAGATGTTGAATTGTATACAATTGTGCTGAAACGCTACTTTATTATGAGCGGTGTCACTGACGTAATTAACATTGACAATGTGAATACACTTATGTACTTTTGGTATCTCTAACTGTAAATGAATAATATTTGTGAACTACATGTTTTTAAAAAAATATCTCACCATTGCTTTCACTTTCAGGGCCATAGTAATTTGAAATAAATGTCAACATTTCATCTTGCCCATTCCCGATTGCAGTTCCATCCAATAAATCTTCACATATTGTTGTCAGAATCTAGATTTTTAAAATATTAGATTATGGTGCCTTGGAAATGGCATTGCACTGACCGATTTCACTGTCAAGCTAGGGTAGAATCCGTTGACAATCACTTTATGTTGGTTGGTAAGGACTGAATCACAAAACGAATGAATGACTTGTCTCTTTGAGCCCAACCCAAAGAAAAGCAAATTGAAATTAGAACTGCAAAGAAAGAAAAGTCAGGACTCCTTTTTTTCAAAAGGACCAACTGTCTAGCACATTGGTTCTTATACGGGGATGAATGTAAAGTCAATTGGGCGGGAAAGAAGATAAGTTTCCTTTGTAGGGCTGCAACGATACTAGTAAAAAATGTATCGCTATAATTGCGATTATCAATAGACATTTCCAAAAAAAAGTTAAATGTATGTAATGGATTGAAATGCGATTCTTAATGACAATAAAACTATAGTTTGTCTTTAAATAAGGCTTGATAAACTTAAAAATCAATGTGTGAAACCAAATCACGTTTTATACGTTTGCTTGTATAAATCAAAATGTATGCTACCATGGCATTATTAAGCATCATATAAATAAATGCAATGATAATGCAATTAACACTAATATTGAATAAAAATAGGCGTAGGACTACGTTTTATTGCGATCATTACATTATAATAACGAATGTTGTTATGTGTGTACATAAATTTTGTTTTTTAACGATAAACTCAAAACGCATTTTTTGGCAAGTGTTCTGTGGTAAAATAATACAACTATGGTACAATAATCACTATACTCATGTATTGTAGTGGAGGAGTATCTGTACTATCCTTATATTATTGCAGTCCTACTTTTCTGTATTATAAGTTTTTGCTTTCACATCTACACTGGGCAATAAATTACTTAAAGATACAACGTCCATGTATTTTTGTCAATTTTAGCAAAGGTTCGAAACCAGGCCTGGTGGACGTAAAAAAATGTACCATAAATAAAACATCCATTTTTCAAAATAATTCTTGTACGAATGAATAAGTTTTTCCTTTGCAGCATCAACATCTGACGCTTCATCTAAAAATATCAGAAAATGTTTACAAACAAATATCGTCGCTAATAGAAATGAATTGTAATAGCTGCTAACAGTAAACAACACAATATATTTACAAGACGCCAACTTATTGTTTGATCACAAAATGGTTTTAGCACAACTCTGTAATAATACATATTTACATTAGAATGTTAGCTAAATTAAAGAGATTAGATAGCGTTATGCAAGACCAACAAACCTTTCAACTCGTGCTTTTGCAAGGCACAATTTAGCTGATCTGAGTCGAGTCTTGGCTTTTTAAGTTTTTGCAAAGTGTGATCTGACGCGATCTTTGGCGTGATTTTCTTACCACCGTGCGCATCAAAGTAGAGTTCTCTCTCTGTCGGCCGGAAAGAAATCCATAAACTTTTGCTCGTTAAAAAATTCTTTCCTTGGGCAAGGCACTTAACAGACATTGCTCAAACCCAGCGGA
>CH002899.1:296174-319413 GCA_000149265.1 Ciona savignyi | reverse complement strand
CAAACCCAGCGGATTAATGGGTTCTACCATATTGAAAAAATGTGTGTATCATACACAACACACTGCAATAGCTCCGGTAACCCGACGTTGGGCGCGAGGTGATTTGACGATTGCCCGTGTGTTAACCCTCTTGGTTTTCCCATTCAAGGGGATAAACGTGAATATCCTATTCTATCCTATCCTATCCTATCTTTGTAACAAGTATACTAGCATTACCAGTTTTAGTTTCCGAGAGGACTGATTAGACAGATGTTCACTGCTCTGTTCACTATCTCCACTAGTTCTGTGTGAAAAATATACAATTATTACACAATATGGTAGGAAGGCCAGGAGTGAAAATTTTTCTTTCATTACATATATCACCTCCTTGTTTACCATTAGCCTCATACTGTATTTAAAATATATTTATTTACACATTGGAAATGATGCGGTTTTAAGCCTTTAAAAAAAACAAAAAATTAACAAGTACACATAAATCCACAGCCAACTGCAGCTATACAATCGTTTGGTCGTAATTAAATTTTGATTGCTTAATATTGTTTTTTCACCTAGGTGTGGCGGCCGCGTCCACTATATTTATTTATTTATATCCTTTTTTTAATGATGTGTTTTAACGACTGTTGTTTTGCCGTCTTTTCCCGTTCCTGTGTCGTGATTACATTCGTTTTCCCATTATTAAAAACTGGGGCAAAAAATGAATAAACTAAACTAAACAATGAAATTACCGAGTTGATGGTTCCTCCTCCTCATCAGGATCAGAATGACTCTCATCCTCTTCATTACTATCCTCGCTCACCGATCCATTATTATCCTGTCTCAATCGAAGTGAAAACTGCACTTCCCCTTTAAAGTATTTAACAATTTTTGTGTCATCGTTACACCACTAATGGCCCGTATTCAGTTAAATAATAAAAAAAACTTTAACAAGTGTTGCCATACCAGATGATTTTGATGTTTTTTTCTTCACAGATCCCTGTGGAAGAATTTAAACCAATTAATTTAATTACTTATGAAAATGTTATTTGTTCCAACAGGCACATAAACGATGTTATCTTAATTCATTGCATTTAAATGTATTGTCGGTGGGTAAGCCTTTTCCGTTGTCACAGGTCTTCAGGCAGTAATGGGTTTTAGACTAAAACCAGTGTTAAGCTAGTCGGTTGTGTTTACAAAAAGGGTTAGCAAACGTCACCTGTATCTAGTTGACTAAGGGGTTAAAATTAAAAAAAAACAGTGTCATCTTAATCCGGTAATTAGGTGTGAGGTAATGATGGTTGCCCTGTTATACTTTTTTGTACTTATGAGGATAACGCATATACTGTACCATATTAAAAATGTATATAAAAAAGAATAAAAACACTAATAGCATTGGCCATCGGAATGTAGGCATTGAATAACAACTGTCATTGGTCCACCGCACCCCTGGCTATAAAGCTAAGTATGTTATTTATATTGTCACTCATACCTCATCATGGCTAATTGCTTTCTTTTCAGCACGACTTTTTCGCGCAGATTCTTCCGCTACAAAAGTAATGAAGAATCTGTGATTTGACTCAATCTTAGGGCTAATTGTAATCTTACCAAATTTGCTCATCTGTTTTGATTTTTTGGGAGTTTTAAACGAGAACAGTTTCATTTTGTCATTCGTTGCAGCTTTATGATGGTTATCTATAGAAACAAAACACTTGGTGTGTGTGAATAGCATACCTAAATCACTAAACTTTATGGTTGTGCCATGGTGAGAATGCAAAGAACAACATAACCAGGTAGATTTAAACGAGTAAGGAATTTCCAAGTTTAGTGATAGCAGGTAATAAAGCTACTAAAGTAGTTCTGCAGACCCGGAACCAAACTATGAATATTGGCATACAATATTCACTTGACTAGTGACAACCTTTTTTCACTTGACTAGTGACAACCTTTAAGTTTTGGATAATTTATATTCACTGCCCAAAAAAACAAATAAAAACATGTTTATAGAATAGTCACTTAAAAACGTAATAAAAATCCATATAAGATGAAGCAACTACAAAAGTATTTTTATTACTTTTCTTAAACCCAAAATTTTTAGCATAGTACATTGGTAGATGTATCCTACCAGTAGTTTGAGGATTCGCTGGTTCATCGAGTTTTACTTTCTTTTTTCTTGCAGATTTCGACACCACAGCGTCGGTAGCATCTTTTCGGTTTTCTTTTCCAGGTTTACCGAACGATTGGGCAAGTTGGTTGGCAGCAAATTGTGCAAGTTTTGCTTTATATAAATAGATTGATTTAGTTGAACATCATCATAAATTGCTTGGCTAAAAACGCAGCTAACTATTTATTCTTGATATCCGGCCAGTTGGTCTAACGGGTAAGTGCGTCGCCTTTCAATTGAAAGGTTGCAGGTGCGAAACTGGTCGCTAGCTAGTCGGTTGTGTCCTTGGGCAAGGCACTTTACGGACATTGCCTGAACCAAGCAGATTAATGGGTTCTACCAAATTAAAGAATTGTGTCTATCATATAAAACACACTACAATAGCTCCAGTAACCCGACAGTGGGCACGAGGTGATCTAACGATTGGCAGTGAATATCCTATCCTATCCCCTGTCCTTTTATACTACAGTATTGTATAACCCAAGTATTAGGTTGATATCAATACAAATCATATAACACTTTATCGATGTATCTTATACCTTAAAATTCTGCACCACTTTTTACATAGAAACTGCACAAAATTAAAATAAGGTGTACGACCCATTCCCCATATTTTCAGTGGTTAATAAAACAAATGTTAGCTTAAATGTCCCGGTTATTTAGAAAGGCTTTGTTTTTTGGTTTAGTTTCAAGGCCAATTTCTAAAATAAATAGCCCACAATCATTTTAACTTTTATTTCTCTGTAGTAGATTTTAAAGTTGTCATCCTATCTCAAGGTCAATTGCCTTAAATCAAAGGTTTGTATGATAATTGTCAGTTTAACATCAACTACCAACCATCTGTTTTCTTTTTTGGTCCAATTCCTTTGATGTGTTGAACAACATCATCATTTCCTACATAAACCACTGGCACTGATTGTTTTTCATTTGGATTCATTCCACAAACACCACCCTCGTTCTGTGAAATAGATCAACACACAGATCACTAAATAAATTGTTCAACTGTACAAAAATCCCGATGCAACAACGAACCATTATAAAAAAATCCAAACATAGCCCGAAATATGTATTTTTTGCAAGAAAAACGATTCAATGATGTTCATAAATTAAATATTGTGCCTTGATTTAGGCAACATAGAATAACTGTTAATAAAATCAAACACTAAAATTATACTCTGCAACATTTATTTACCACATCACACGCTATTTATACAACAGTACTGTACAGGAAGACCAAGAATATAAAAAATGATTTAACCAGAGGCTAATTTAGAAACCTATTGGTGAATCAGAACCAAAGATAAGTATACAAGCCAAAATGGCCACAATTCCGGGAATGTTTTTAATATGACACAGAATGTGTGTTTTGTTTGAAATTAAAAATTAAAACTGTGATTTGATTCTGTAATCTGGTACTTTACAGTTAAAATATGAGGCCAAGCCCTTTTATCACCTAGCCCCCAAATAGATATGTAGTTTGTTGTGTAAATTGATCAAAATGACCCCTTATTATTATTTGCTATAAAATTGCACAAAATATGGACTGGTACCTATACTACTAATTCATTAAAAAATAGTTAATTTCGCCAATTTCACTCTTCACCAAATCACAATTTTTTGAAGGTAAACAGTCTTATTTTAAAAGTTAAGAAATTTCATAACAAATTTAGACCAATTTCTTCTTTATGAAAAATCCCTTCAGATGTTTCATTTGGAACATTCCAGAACAAAGTAACACAAAACATTGAGCAATCGACCACCACAGCACGTTAGAGTTAATGCCAGAGCTGGTTTTGCGGAAAACCTCCTCTCTGACTCTTTGATAATTCTGGTTCTTCTCTACGATTTTAATCTGTTCCAGCAGTTGAGTGATTCTCTGTTCGAGTTCAGCAAGTTGACCTTTTTCTGCGGTCACTGCTTCATCAGCAGCATGCTCTCCCATTTGAAGATCGAAGTATACCCGCATTCGACGTCCTCCAAACCACTGAGAGGAGTTCGAGTGCATGCAAATTTCGTGGTCCCCGGCAATGTGGGAAGTGAAGTAGAACATACCTTCGGATCCATAGGTCTTGGAAAGCACCACCTTGCTTTGAGAATCCATGATATCGATATGCATGCCCAGTTCCGGTGGTGATACCTTGAATGAATTAGAATCCTTATTAAAAACCATTGTTTTGTATTTTCCCGTCAACATCATTTCCGCAGGTATATCTTCAATAAAACATTTCTTTTCCTTCTCTCCGATATGAAAGTAGATCGCTGATGCTATTTGAACAACCAGAAGTAAAGACAAAGAAAACAAAAAAACTTTCATTTTTCCTTATATGTGGTACCTAATACATATAACAAGTAAGTTAAAAAAGAATTTTAAAATATACCTATAGTACAGATACAGACTGTTTACTATCGCTACTCTAACACTTCTTTTTAATATTGTAGTACTAAGTTAACTCCAGTAAATTTATAGAATGAAATACAGACCCGACAGCCAGCAATCAAAACAGCTGTCGATGCCAAAGTTTTATGCAGAAGGAAAGAGGAAGCTTAGAATCTATACAGGAAATAATTACACTCAGCCCAGGCAGCGCTCTTTTATGGGCTAGCTTTACAAGTGACAAATTTAGATGATATATAAAATATATTAACTATATGTTATCCATTTAAAAAAATTTAAGAAATACTTTGTGTCAAATATTAAACAATTTCTATATAATTATATTATATATATTTTGCACATTGATTGCTTACCAGTATTGATTATTAGGTATGAATGTACTCTCTTTATTATACTAAGTTGTTTTTTATAACATAAAAATTATCCTAGAATAAAAACTGACTAATGTCTGCAATAGAAAATGCATTTATTCCTATTGGTTGACGACAATAAGGGAAGAAAACGAGGGAAGAAAAAAAACTGCTCACAAAAAAATACTAATTCTAAACCTGTCTCAAATAATCTTAAACCCACAAAACTAACCCAAAATATAACCCCAGCCCTTACACTTTAGACCAACTTCTTAATTATGATAAATCCCTTCCAATGTTTCATTTGGAACATTCCAGGAAAAAGTAACACTAAACATTGAGCAATCGGCCACCATGTAATTCTTTTCCTTTCAGTGTGTAGTTGTTTTTAGGATAGGATAGGATATTCATGTTTATCGCCGTGAATGGAAAAACTTAATAGGGTTAACACACGGGCAATCGTCAGATCATCTTGCGACCACCGTGGGGCTACTGGAGCTATTGTAGTGTGTTGTGTATGATAGACAAGTTCCTTCAATTTGGTAGAACTCATTAATCCACTGGGTACAGGCAATGTCTGTAAAGTGCCTTGTCCAAGGACACAACCGACTAGCTAGTAACTAGTTTCGCACTTGCAACCCTTCGATTGAAAGGTGACGCACTTAACCGCTAGGCCTACCGGGCCTGACAAAGTCCTAGTTATTTTTCTATTGATTATCATGGGGATATTCAATATTCAGAAATCCTGGATCAACGTTTTTTCAGGTTTATCAGTAACTTTCAAGTCACTATTATTATAAACGTTATCCTTTTTTGTATATGCTATATTATGATGTGTTCTGTTTTATTAACTTGAAATAAATAAATTGAAATTGAATTGCGTAAGCAATTTAGCCTATAATTCGCCAACCAGCTTGTATAAAAATTAAGCCTATAATTCGCCAACCAGCTTGTACGTTTCAAACTCCGGCAATTAGTTATGGCATCGAAATTTACTGACTTTTAAAATTAACAGATATGTGTTAATAGTTTAAAACAACAATTTACCTGGTTTTCAATGGTCGGGATCTCACGTTATTCCGCCAATACTTTTTTAAAAGTTTGCTTGAGTAAGTTTTAAAGTCGGGGATTTCCCTAATTTTAATCAATTCACTACCCTAATTTAGTTTTATACATACGTTGGCCTAGATACGGACACAAAACATAACAAGTTAAACCAGCCACGATTATTTCTGCTAACCTTTGTTTATTTTATATTAAGGACTCAGTTTATGGTTACTTGTTTTGGCTCGTTTAATCACAGCACACATAGAGTGTAGAGTGACCAACATTGCGTAATTTTCTAAATACCAAGATGGTTTGGTATTCTCAGGTCCAAATAACTGATGACTATCTGTGGTGTACATATCTTTTGATATTCATGCTTTATCCTCGTGAATAGAAAAACGCGGAGGGGGTTATCACACGGGTAAACGATCTACCTTTTGTCCACACCCTCGGTCGGGTTGTTGGAACCATTATAGTGTATTTTAATGATTAAGAGGTTTTCTACTGTTTTTATAGTTTAATCTATGAATCCATTGTTTACACGCACATATTAGTTTAATCTTTTTAATTTATTGTTTAATATACAGCCGATTAAGCAAGCGGTCTTTTGCTGATAAAATTAGACGTTCTAGTGAACAATTTCGATGCTAATTACGTAGCGGACATGTTAGTGCCGGAAATTACGACCATTATAGATCATATTTTTAATATTTGAAACAAAGATAATGTGCATTGTGTGCGGCATTAGAGATCCTATAGACGGTAATTTGTAGACCACACTAAGCACAGAATGCAGTGTAGCGCTGTGAACAAACTTCGTAGTTCGAAAGAGACTCCGTGTGAATGTTTGTCGCATTACATAGAGTCCGGATACAGGCCTGTCCCTTATTCCTTGACAAATTGTGTGAAAAGGTTAGTAACAAGAATAGGTGTAAAGACAAAGGATGGCAACCTGCTTAAGGGTAGATACACGCAATGTATGCAACCCAGCCGAAAGGTTTCTATACTTGAAACATGTGCTTTGCCATATATAGTCTTGTATTATATCAGAGGGCAGTTAACAAACATTGCATGAAACAGTAGAATTTAATGGGGTGAACAATGACAAAAAACCCTTTAGGGATGCAATAAACCACAATTAGACTATGCAACGCTGCATACATACAATTGACCGCGTGATAGGCTACAAAGCCTGGATTTTCTTACCTACATGAATAAACCCGCCGATTACCGTATACTTGAAATACAAAACCTGCATTTACAGTGCATTCCAAAGAAACAATGAGATGGTCAATTTTTGGACACACTTTGTTCCATTTCTCTATTTTGCTTTACGATACTACTTCATCTTTTCCGATATCGAAGATCCATATGCCACGGTTAATTTCCCGGTTTACGTACATGGCATAGGTAAGATAAATAATAATGTTATTATATTTTTATACTTTTTTAGCTCATAAAATTAAATTTTGATTATTATAATTATTTTATGACCAAGCCACTTTTACTACAAGCGAAACTGGTGCCAAGGTTTATTATTTCGGAAAAGTTCTAAAAAACTAAAATGAATTGAAAAGCCCTTTATGTTGGTGTATTTTTAATTGTGTTGAGATACAAACTTTTAATATATATATATATATTAATATTACATATTCCAAAAAAAATCACCGCAGCCTTAAAATGAGTAGTGCTAACAAGAAAAACAATTGTGTACATAATGTCATTACCGACATTTTTTGTAATATTTTACACAGTAGAGTGAGTAGACTGACTACTTTAACGAACTTTACTTCCATACATAATAAAAATTAATATTTTAAAACACATGGCACAAGTCAAAAATACTGTGGAAGATACCACAACCAGTCACTTAAAAACTTCCAAATCTTACAAGAGGCAGATATTGCTCCACTCGCGATGACAATGCTTTTATGACATTGTTACGACTTAGGCTTATTTATATTATTATTGCTCCCCAGTGTAAAATAATGACGTAGAAATATTAAAGTAACAAACGTTTCTAATGCATCTACAATCACACTTAAATTGAACCATTTATATCGTGTCTTATTATACTTAAATATAATTTTCTAAAATATATTAGCATACGGTATTCGGCAAATCTAAATACATATAACATTTCTTTTAGCCACAATGTACGTGTTACTGGTCTCTTCCATGGCCCATCTATTCAGCGCTCATTCCACAACTTCCTACTGTCTTTGTTTTGCCATGGACAAGACCGCTATACTCGTTCAGGGATTTTCTTCAGGATTGATGGTCGAACATTTTATGTGCCCCGCGTCGTTTTTAGGTAAATATTTAGTATGCAGGAAAAAACTTCAAAGGTGCTTAGAAAAGAGTCGGCAATGCACTTTACGGATCTTGCCAGAACCCAGTTTATAAATGTTGGGTTCTACCAAATTGAAGGAACGTATCTATCTTATACAATAGACTGCAATAGCTCTTGTAACCCGACGGTGGGCGCGAGCTGATCTGACGATTGCCCATGTGCCAACCCCCCTTGGTTTTCTTATTCAACTGCCTTAACCAAAGACACAATTGATATAGAGTGATTTCGAGTAAACCTAAGTTTTAAAGTAGGTCTGACACGCTAGGTATAAACTGATTGGGATATTATTTTATATAATTCCAGAACAACCATTTGAGACAACAATAATCTTGCTGTTTTACTGTTTTACGGTCAATAATCCTGATTTAGGCAGTAGCTTCTGTTAATCAGACTCAAAGCTCTGACAACTCGACTTTGGACATGCTGCATTATTATCTCTATGAACGCTTTCGCACAAAATTTACGCATTAACATAAGTGTCCAATACTACGACTTTCTTTACTATGATGTTCTAGGTTTAGGAACATCGACGTATCATATGATGACCTGCTTAATTTGTTGTGCTGTAGTGGCCTCAGCATGTGCTTATATGCACCCCTACTTCAGACGCTTCAGGATGCAGTTTCGCTCAATACATTTCGCCGGATATTTGGCTTTATATGCCACCTGCCTTTTACCTTGTTTAATAAGGTAAGGCGGTGTTTCTGCATTTTCCGACGTTATTTGGCTTGGAAATATGGGATAACTAAAATTTCTATTAACAAACACGTATTTTATTGTTGCAAGAAAGTCATTTTTAATTTAACCTCTGGTGGTATTGAATAAACATGAAAGATGTGTACACTTACACTGAGGTTACACTACCTGATTTAACAACCATATACCGTAAAGGCACTGATCACGAAGAAATTATTTATATTCAAAGTATAACTGTGAATCTCTAGGTTTTCAAATGCAAAAAATGTCGCTCACGAATGTGTTGATGTTGCCAAAGATACAAAATTCTTGTTTTACCTCCACCTATTAGCCGCAGTACTTGCGGGCTTTTTCTATTCTGCGAACATTCCAGAGCGATGGTATCCAGGTGAAAATATTGGAATTTTGATTTTTTGTCTAAAACTTATCATTATTTGAAAGTAGAAAACTTATAATGTTATGTATCCTTTTTTATATTTTTCTGTTAATACATATGGTTGTCATCTATAGCTTACAATTATATATTTGGCCACATTCGTTTTGTGTTAAATAATCTTATTTTATTTTAGGTTTTAAACTTATTTTTTAGCACATAGCAAAGTCTTTAAACACCTGAACATTCTGCTGTTACTGTGGTAGTGTGACTGTGGACATTGTGGATACAGCGTATTCTAACGGCAACAACAAAAGGAGGAAAAAAGGGAAGAAGGGAAACTGCACACTAAAATTACGGGAACTAATTGAAACCCTATACCCTAAACACTAATCTCAACTCCAGGAATAACCCTGACTTCAACCCCATGTTTAAAACTAATTCTAATGTCATAACCTTTATTTTAGTGTGCTGTTTCCCTCCTTCCCGCCTTCCCGCTCCTCATTTTAGTTTTTTTCCTCTGACGATGTTGAAGTTTTAACGACTTTCCTTGTCTTGATAACGCAAACCTATTTTATGCACTATTACAGATATTTTCCAACAATATAGCAAAACTATATTTACTGAAGTGTTTTAAAAGCACACCAATTTTCAGGGCGTTTCGACATCTTCGGTAGTTCTCATCAAATTTTCCACATATTTGTTGTGATCGCACTTTATATTCAAAGTACAGTGGCCGAGATGGTTACTGATGATGCGAGGCACCGAATAAGATCTGGGTAAAATTTTTGGCTTTACCCAATAGCTTTTTAATATTATTACATATGTGGTATTGGTTGTTCATGGAAATGATCTGAATACCGCGTCCACATAGCCAACAAGCCGGTCAGGTTTGCCCTGCTCTTCATAAATGAAATATGAAATTAAAACACACAAACATCATATTTTCATTAATATATATTATATGTTGTAAGCATTCTAATACTACAAACTTTATATCCAGTTTAATCCTTAATTAAAAGAAAAATTACATTTTAAGGGAAACAACGTCGGAAGCACTGCTTATTCCTTGGCACTTCACTGTCGGCATCTTCGTTTTGCTTTTTCTTACGTTGCATTTGATTATTATTACGTTTTTCTGGAGTTTTAATGATCACAGCACAAAAGAAATTTCTCTTAAGAACGAATGAACCCAGTTATAAATAACATAAAATACTCCAGACAGACAATTTATCTCGCTTATAATATGAATCAATGCGCCCTGTGAATTTGCTTGCTCTTGCGTATATTTACACAAAATTCTAGATATGTGGTTATATCGTGTCGAACTATTTAATTACTTTAAGATCTATATTTTTTCACAAATAACCCATGTTTCACTTACAAGATTTTTTAATAGAGAAGTAGATATACCCCTCAACTAAGTGAAGTAGATATACCCCCTCAACTAAGTGACTTCGAAATGCCTAAACTGTTATTATGCAGTAAAATGGAACAACCATAGTATTGGCGGGGCGTTGAAATGCATGGTTGTGCGGGCTGTGTGCTATACAAGCAACGATAACGCATCGCGGTAAAAATGGCGTTAATCGTTGGGTTCGATTGCATGACACATCGGTAACATTACTTAACACAGCTTTATTTACTTTGTTTTGGATATTATATAACAACATAGTTTAACATCGTAATTTGATCAACCGTAATTATTCTGTGCTATTATTTTTACAACGTGTTCTGGATAGACAACAATTAATACACAGAGAATAACTAAATATTGTGTCAGAATTAGAACAGTCCGATCGGCCCTAAAGAACGGAATTTTCTTTACCGGGCTAACGCTCGAACCCTTGATGGGCTCATACGTTGGCCTAGATACGGACACAAAACATAACAATAAGTTAAACCAGCCACACTTATTTCTACTAATCTTTGTTTATTTTATGTTAAGGACACAGTTTATGGGTAATTGTGTTAGCTCGTTTAATCACAGCAGAACATATAGAGCGACCACCATTACGTCATTTTGTAAATACCAAGATGGTTTGGTATTCTCAGGTCCAAATAACTGAAAACTATCTGTGGTGTACATATTTTACTATATCTTTTTATATTCATGTTTTATCCTCGTGAATAGAAAAACGCGGAGGGGGTTATCACACGGGTAAACGAATTACCTTTTGTCCACACCCTCGGTAGGGTTGTTGGAACCATTATAGTGTAGCCTAGTCACATGATTAAAAGGTTTTCTATTGTTTTTTCATAGTTTCATCTATGAATCCACCGTTTACACGCACATATTAGTTTAATCTTTATAATTTATTGTTTAATACACAGCCGATTAAGCAAGCGGTCTTTTTTGAACCTAAGGATATAATTAGACGTTCTAGTAAACAATTTCGATGCTAATTACGTAGCGGACATGTCTGTGCCGGAAATTACGACCATTATAGATCACATTTTCAATATTTGAAACAAAGATAATGTGCATTGTGTGCGGCATTAGAGATCCTATAGACGGTAATTTGTAGACCACACTAAGCCTAGAATGCAGTGTAGCGCTGTGAACAAACTTCGTAGTTCGAAAGAGACTCCGTGTGAATGTTTGTCGCCTTACATAGAGTCCGGGTACAGGCCTGTCCCGTATTCCCTGAAAAATTGCGTGAAAAGGTTTGTTACAAGAATAGGTGTAAAGACAAAGGATGGCAACCTGCTTAAGGGTAGCTACACGCAATGTATGCAACCCAGCCAAAAGCTTTCATACCTGAATTCTGTGCTTTTCTATATATATACTTGTATTATATCAGAGGGCAGTTAACAGACATTGCATGAAACAGTAGAATTTAATAGGTTAAGTTAAACAATGACAAAATAACCGTTTAGGCATGCAACAAAACGACAACTATAGACTATGCAACGCTGCATTCAGACAAATGCCCGCGTATTATAATGCCTGGGTTTTCTTATCTACGGTGATAAATGCGCCGATGACCGTATGCTTGCAATACAAAACCTTCATTTACAGTGCATTCCAAAGAAACAATGAGATGGTCAATTTTTGGACACACTTTGTTCCATTTCTCTATTTTGCTTTACGATACTACTTCATCTTTTCTGATATCGACGATCCATATGCTACGGTTAATTTCCCGGTTTATTTGCATAGCATAGGTAAGAAAAATGATAATGTTATCATATTTTATACTTTTTAGCTAATAAAATTGGGTTTTAAGGATTATTATTTTAAGACCAAGAAAAATGGATTAGGAGAAAGTCCTTTATGTTGGTGTATTATTTTAAATTATGTTGAGATTCAAACTTTTAATATAAACTTTTTAATATATAAATATATATTAATAATATATATATGTAATAATACATATATATATTATTAATATTACATATTACATTTTCTAACAAGAATCACCGCAGCCGTGATTCTTGTTAGAATATTTAAAAACACATGGCACAAGTCAAAATCACTGCGGAAGATACCACAACCAGTCACTTAAAAACTCCCAAATCTTACAATAGGCAGATATTGCGCCATGTCCGGCCCGTTGGTCTAACGGTTAAGTGCGTCGCCTTTCAATCGAAAGGTTGTATGTGCGAAACTGGTCGCTAGCTAGTCGGTTGTGTCCTTGGGCAAGGCACTTTACGGACATTGCCTGAACCTAGCGGATTAATGGGTTCTACCAAAGTGAAGGAACGTATCTATCATATACAACACACTGCAATAGCTCCGGTAACCCGACGATGGGCGCGAGGTGATCTGACGATTGCCCGTGTGATAAACCCCTTGGTTTTCCCATTCACGGGGATAAAGATGAATATCCTATCCTATCCTACTCGCTATAACAATGCTTTTATGGCATTGTTACGACTTAGGCTTATTTATATAATTATTGCTTCCCAGTGTAAAAGAATGACGTATAATATTAAAGTAACAAACGTTTCTAATGCATCTACAATCACTCTCAAATATATTAGCATGCAGTATTTACAAATCTAAATACATATTACATTTCCTTTTAGCCACTATGTACGTGTTACTGGTCTCTTCCATGGCCCATCTATTCAGCGCTCATTCCACAACTTCCTACTGTCTTTGTTTTGCCATGGACAAGACCGCTATACTCGTTCACGGATTTTCTTCAAGTTTGATCGTCGAACATTTTATGTGCCCTGCGTCGTTGTTTTCGGGTCTAGGTAAATATTTAGCATACAAGAAAGACTTTACCTATTTCCTATTGATGCAAAAACAACCTGCAATTGTTTAATTATCTCGTGCCCACCGTCAGGTTGTTCGAAATATTGTAGTATGTAAAATACGATTGAGATATTGTTATCCTTTTGTTTAATCTTTTATACCACTGCAATCAGGCAAAGTATATAACCAAAAACACACATTTCGATTTCACCTCAGTTTGAAAGACCGTCTGACACGCTATATATAAACTGATTGGGATATTATTTTATATAATTCTAGAGCAACCATTTGAGACAACAACTATCTTGGAGTATGTTTAACAGTCAATAATCCTGATTTAGGCAGTAGCTTCTGTTAATCAGATTAAAAGCTCTGTCAACTCGACTTTGGACATGCGGCACATTATCACTACGAGCGTTTTCGCACAACAATGATAATCATATTTACGCATTAACATAAATGTCCAATGTTATGGTCTGCTATACTATGACTTCCTTTACTATGATGTTCTAGGTTTAGGAACATCGACGTATCTCATGATGGCATGCTTAATCTGTTGTGCTGTAGTCGCCTCAGCATGTGCTTATATGCACCCCAACTTTAGACGCTTCAGGATGCAATTGCGCTCAATACATTTAGCAGGATATTTGGCTTTATATGTCATCTGCCTATTACCTTCTTTAAAAAGGTAAGGTGGTGCTGCTGCATTTTCCTGTGTTATTTGGCTTGGGAATATGCGATAACTAAAATTGCTATTCACAAACACGTATTTTATTGTTCCAACAAAGTCGTGACATTTTGGATAAACATAAAAGATGTGTACAACTACACTGCGATTACACTACCTGATTTAACAACCATACCGTTAAGGCACTCATCACAAAGAAATTCTTTTTATTTAAAGTATAACTGCGAATCTTTAGGTTTTCATATACAGAAAAGGTCGCTCACGAAAGTGTTGATCTGGCCAAAGATACAAGGTTCTTTTTTTACCTCCACCTATTAGCCGCAGTTCTTGCGGGCTTTTTCTATTCTGTGAACATTCCAGAGCGATGGTATCCAGGTAAAAATATTGGAATTTTGATTTTTTGTCTAAAACTTATCATTATTTGAAAGTAGAAAACTTACATTTCTGTTGGTACATATGGTTGTCATCTAGCTTACAATAATATATTTGGCCACTTTCGTTTTGTGTTAAAAAAGCTTTTTTTTTATTTTAGGTTTTAAACTTATTTTTTAGCACATAGCAAAGTCTTTATACACCTTGACTTACTGTTGTTGCTTTGGTAGTGTAACTGTGGACATTGTGGACACAGCGTATTCTGAGGGAAACAATAAAAGGAGGGAAAGGTGGAAAAAGGGAAACTGCTCACTAAAATTGCGGAAACTAATTTAAACCCTACCTTAAACACTAATCTCAACTCCAGAACTAACCCTAACTCCAACCCCATGTTGAAAACCATTATAATGTATCTTAGTGTTATAATGTAAATTATAATGTATCTTAGTGTGCCGTTTCCCTAATTCCCCCCTTCCCGCTTTTCCTCATTTAATTTTTTTCCTCTGACGATGTTGATGTTATAACGACTTTCGTTGTCTTGATAACGGAAATCCTATTTTATGCACTATTACAGATATTTTCAATCAACAATATAGCAAAACTATATTTACTGAAGTGTTTTTAAAGCACACCAATTTTCAGGGCGTTTTGATATTTTCGGTAGTTCTCATCAAATTTTCCACATATTTGTTGTGTTCGCACTTTATACTCAAAGTAAAGTGGCCCAGATGGTTACTGATGAAGCGAGGCATCGAATAAAATCTGGGTAAAATTTTTGGCTTTATTCAAGATATAATAAAATTATTTATGCATTTTTTAGGATAAATAGCTTTTAATATTATTACATTTGTGGTATTGGCTGTTCATGAAAATGATCTGAATACCGCGTCCACATGCCGGTCAGGTTTGCCCTGCTCTTCATAAATGAAATATGAAATTAAAACACACAAACATCATATATTCACTAATATATATTATATGTTGCAAGTATCCTAATACTACAAACTTTATATCCACTTTAATCCTTAATTAAAAGAAAAATTACATTTTAAGGGAAACAACGTCGGAAGAACTGCTTATTTCTTGGCACTTCACTGTCGGCATCTTCGTTTTGCTTTTTCTTACGTTGCATTTAATTATTATTACGTTTTTCTGGAGTTTTGATGATCACAGCACTAAAGAAATTTCTCTTAAGAACGAATAACCCCAACTATAACACATCGGTAACATTACTTAACACAGCTTTGTATACTTTGTTTTGGATATCATATAACAACATAATTTATCATCGTAAGTTGATCAACCGTATTTATTCTGTGCTATTATTTTCACAACGTGTTCTGGATAGACAACAATTAATACACAGAGAATAATTACATATTGTGTCAGAATTAGGATCCATCAGGCAAGAAAGTTCCGATCGGCCCTAAAGAACGGAATTTACTTTACTGGGCTAACGTTCGAACCCTTGATGGGCTCATCACTTCGACCGTTTTTTTTTATATCGTTGGTAAATGTACCAGTCGCGTTAATTACTTGGCCAGATCGCCGTATACCCCATAACACGAGCATTAGTAGAGTATTTCTTACATTAACTCTGGCCCCTTCAAGTCGTTAATCTGTGAGTTAATACGTTCCCGTCATCATACGTAAATGTTTACCGCAGCTTACATAGTAAAAATTCTAAATGTAAAAAAATCACTAATTATCTGGGAAAAAATAAATTTCTGCCAATATTTTATTTCAGTACGACTTATAGTTTTCAGTTAACCATAATGTTGTGTGGTTACAAAAGGCCCGAATTAACTTTGTTGCTATACATGGTTCAGTAGTATATAATAAATGACACCGTTTATTCAACAGTAAGAAAATTGAATAACATAAATTGCTTAATCTGTCCTATAGTAGCTGCCCAAGGCCAGTACTTTAACGCTTACCTTAAAATAAACTATGTTGAAGTATTTTTAACGGGGATGGATTCGAACCCGTGATGGTTCGGCTTTGGTAAAACATTGTTAACTTAACCATTTAGATATGTAATACAACGATAATGACAAGTGTTATTATTGTATACCTCATTCCACGAAGAAAAGATATGCAGGATTAATGATTATAGCTAGTGTAGTGTGTTATATATGATTAAGACTTTCCTTAAGCTTTAGCAAAACCCACTAGTATACTGGCAAGGAGATATTCGTTAAGTGCCCTGCTTAAGAAAACACCCGACTTTCTAGACAGATTTGATTTTAGAACACAACGACTGAAAAGCGTCACATTCATCCACTAATCTTGGAGGCCAAACAGCGTATCGTGCTATCGCATTATCGTGCCAGAAACATTGAAACCGCAATTGTTTTATAAAAAAAGACAACAATTATTCACTTAATTTTAATTAAAAATAATAACAATGTGCTTGATATTGACATGGAATATTGGGATCGTATTGAAAAAATTAGATTTCAGTTCGACTAGTAGAAAAATAAGGTACAACGAGGGCAGTATTAATTGGAACATTGCAAGTAAAAGTTTGTAAAAATTACGAAAAGCTTTGGTTGAAAGTTCAGGCACTAAGCGAACGGATCGGGCATCGAATTATGCGTGATCGGGCGCGTTCATCTTTCTTGATCCGAAAAAAGTGGTCGACGTAGTTAGATCTTCCGATCAAATCTACAAACTCTTCGTCGTGTGTTATCACCACAAGTTGAAAGTTACGCTGCTGTGAACGGGTTTCGATGATACTGGAAATCAGTTGTGATTAGCTTTGCAACTGTACACGATATTTATCGGCATGATTATGTTATGGCAAAAAAAATAAAAAAATAATCGGTTGTGCTCTTGGGCGAAACCCGTTTTAACATTGCGTGAATTTAGTGACATAATGAATTGAACAAAAATTTTGAAATGTTTTTTCATCGTGTTTAACTACTGCAATCGCTCTGGTAACATGGTGGTGGAAGTGTGAGGAAATCTGACGATCGCTCTTGCTGAAACTTTGTGTTTTCTCATTCACTGGCTTATAAAGCAGAGTATCCTTTTCTTATTCACCTCAGCAGTGCTTCAGCGAGACTGTCGATATTCGCTCGATCAAGATTGGTGGTGGGTTCATCAAGTGCGAGAATCCCACAACTAATGCAGAACGTCTCAGCCAATGCCAGTCGTATAACCAAGGAGGCCAACACCTGAATAAACACTATGTTGTTCCACGGCAGTATATATATATATTTATATACATCAATGGTTTTAACAAGAAACGCCACACAACTATTAATTACATGGGTTAGTGCGTTGCCTTCAGCCGAGAGGTTGCAGATTCGAAACTGGTCGCTAGCTGGTCATTTAAGTCCTTCATGAATATTCTATCTTATTTTGCGTGTATAAATTAAACGGACACTCGATTTTGTGAACAAATTATACGAAAGAAAAGTAAGCGCTGTTGACTAAACAAAATAAATCAATCTTCGTCCATTTAGTAACGGAAATTAAAATAAAATAGGATCCTTCCTAAGTTTATGACAAGTAAACAAACATCTTGACAAACAACAGTTACAAAAATGACCTTCTGACCAGCGCTACATCGTCCCCTCATATCCATGGCTGTTCCAGCACAGTGCATCACCACTCTGTAGTTGAACACTCGACGAGTGCTGGCGCTGGAGCCCGTGTCCTCACTGCTACAGATCTCAATGTAGTCGATGTCTGTGATGTGAAAGTTTTCCTGGAACACTAATTGGGCTTGTATTGCTAGTTGTTTGTGATCTCAGCCAAGCCACACAGATACCGGTAGCTCTAATTACTACAGGATCACTGGATCGCTTTGATCGCTTACTATACTTGGTAATTACAAAAGCCTCGGAGAAAATTAAAATAGGGAAAATTCTCACTGAAAAAAAAGATTATGATATTAATGTTAGGGTTGGGGTTAAATTTACTTCTGGGGTTAAGATTACTGTTTCCATGGTAAACCAAGCAGTCCAAGCAATCCTGTAGTATTTAGAGGAACCCCACATATACTACTTAAACCAAGTGGATCAATAGATAAACAACAAAAATATGACAATTTTAGCAACAGAATCAATGCACAGCATGCACTACAACAGCCCAACTGTAATCACCAAGTAATTCGACAAATGTCCTTGTTATTACGTTTCGTTTTCCCATCCTTTGGGTAATTATGAGTAATCTACCACATTAGTTAAGTAATGTGCAATTGTAAAACTAATAGATTACTGCTTCGATCTGTGTCACATAATTGAGCATGGTTGTATCAAGACGCAAGGAACTTCAATCCAGCAGATTTAAGTGGGTTTAGATTAAAAATTAAAATTGCATTAACACATACAAAAAACACTATAAAATCTGGCAACATGACTGTGGGCATATGGCATTGCTAAGACCATTACTGTATAACAACAGTTAATTATACAGTTATCGGAGTTTTTTTAGTGTGTTATATATGATAGACACGTTCCTTGAATTTAATAGAACCCATTAATCCGCTGTGTTTAGGCAATGTCCGTAAAGTGCCTTGTCCAAGAAGACAACCGACTAGCTAGCTATGAGTTTCGCACCTGCAGCCTTTCGATTGAAATGTGACACACTGAACCGCCAGACTAACCAGTCGGACATTATGACAAATATTATTCATCTATAGTAAAGGATAACAATATTTTTGTTAACATGTCAGCTTATTTGAAAGAAACATGTTGGGTGTAAGTGAAACCACAAAAAGGAAAAATACAAACCTGTGCCTTTGTAGGTTTCTTGCCATAGACTTCTGATGATCTTGTTGATGTCTTCCATCTTAATTTTGTGGTACCTCATGATTGCATGGTCCAGCGCTTTATAGTACTTGTCGAGATCCTCACTGGCCAACTCCAATGTGGTTGCACTGATCATGCATTCCTTGTACCGCTCATCAGCAAATCTAGATAAATAGAGACGGATGGAACATTTTTATTCCTGACTGGGGGACAAGGCTGTCGTTATATCACTGATAATGGATTTACCTTAGTTGGGTGGGTGGAGGAATTACACGGTTTTTACTACTCGGTATTCATTTGATTTTTTGAACGATCAATTTAAATCAGGGTGGGCAACTTTTCTAGTTGGTGGGCCAAAGTTGAGAAAATGAAATCCTTGGTGGGCCAGATTATTATATGAATAGTATTTAATATCTTAATTACAGGGTATGGTTAGATACAGTCTGCGAGCTAGTCAAAATCCTTTCACAGGCCAGACTAGGCATGCGGGCCGTATGTTGCCCATGCCTGATTTAAATGATCTATTGTCAGTGGTTTCCAACCAGGAAGGAATAACATTTTAAGGGAGAAATTTTAAAACTTGACTAGGATGAGAAGAGATTTTACCGTGAACCTGTCTGGTCATGACAGTTGATGTTAACCACTAGGCTTTCACTCAGAGGCGAAATATATATGTTTCATATCCCTGCAGATTCAATAAAAATAAATCTGCGAAAAGGTTGATTTCCAATAAATGCCACCTCTGAATATATATGTTGGTGGGTTAAACGCAAGTAGGATAAAATAGATGTTACCAACTTTAAAGATTCTCGGCAAAGTTCCAGTTTAATTCCCCTCACAGTCTCCTCCAGTCCTTCTTGCCTCACTTTGTTTCTTTCAATCTCCTTCGTTAGATCCGAGTGCTCCTTGTTGAGCTCCCTTACTTTCCTGTAATATCATGAGGTTCTAAAAAACAGGTTAGAAACCAAAGCACGCTAAATGTGGGCTTATGTGCGTAAGGGACATGGTTAAGCAATAAGCATGAGGAAAATATTCAACGAAGACAGAAAAAAAGAGAATTGACACTATGGCAATGTGGATCAAAAATGTATTCCGGTTGTCAATGGCAACTAAGTTAGTTGGGTATAAACAAACAGCATATGGTTGTGCTTAATACATATGTTTCCATAGAAATGTTTTGTCTCTTTGCTGTTAAATAAGGAAACCGTTTTTATTTCAGAAAAAAAGTGTCCTATCCTATTACTTACAGGGTGTGGATTAAACAATTAAATTGATATTTTTCAATTTTAAAACTTCATGCCAAATACTTCGATTAACGAAACACACCTTTCTAGTTTCACGGGATCAAGTCCTCCCAGCTCGAGTTTCATCCTTTCCACCTCCTCGTCAACCTCCTCAATCTCACGTCGACGCTCCCGGAGTGCTGAGTTGTCCTCCAGATCCCGTTGCCGATCCTGACCCCGAGAAATACCCAGGATTAGAGATTAATAAAGATTTATTACTAAAGGAAAAGCTTTAAAGGAAAACTATCAAACCACGATCCTTGTTTTTAAAACTAAACATTTCGTAATTAGGATAAAACAATTCTCGGCTACGGTGAACCACCCAAAACATATATGCATATTACCAAAACGAACCAATTGTGTGAATATTACCAAAACGATTACCTATTTAAGTTTCCGAAGTGTGAAATGATTATTAAGTAGTAAGAGTAATAAACTGTAGAGTTGGGTCTATGAGCAAATAACACTAAACTTTGCTAAGATTAAGTGGATTCGTTTAATTAATAGGTTGTTAAAAACTACAGTAATTAATAACTAATATAAAGCACAATAACGCGGTTCTAGCAAACCTAATAACTGTGACCACACACACCAAAAACGATATTCAGATAAATGTCTTGTTTTATATTAACTTTAGATTTTTATCAGTGTAAATTACAACATTCGATCACTGATTGAAACATATAACGTACCACACATGTCACAAGCTCTTTTTTCAATCGTTCAACATCATCTCTTAGTTTGGCCAGCTTATTTTCACTGCTATTCATGCTCATCTCCAGGTCATCTATTTGCTTGATGGTTCTCTGAAAATGTTGACAATTTAATAAAAAAAAACGATGGTTGGATACAAAATGAAAAGGTTGTCACTTTTAGGTTTCAAGCATTTGTTTATTAGTTAAGCATATTTATGGAACAGTATAAATCAATTTAATTATGCCTTATGTGGAAAATTGACTTCCAATTTTTTAGACAAGTCAGTTGTGACCCAATTTTATTCCTGAAAGCAGAGCACATTTGTGGACAAAAAGTAGCATCAGTTTTAATGCATTCGAACGCATTTTTTGTGCACAATTAAGAAAAAACTGAAATTAAAAAAATTTAACTCACTTGTAATTTATCTGGCACAGACGAGTTGCTGAACCTCTGCACTTCTTGGTGGATCGATTCCAACCTTCTGAGTTGGTTCTGAAGAGTTTGTAACTTTTGAGTGGCATCGGTCAACGAGGTGTTGTTCCGACGGGAAACTTCATTCTTCTTTCCTTCCAGATCTTCCACCTCTCTGGAATTAACAACATAAAATGATTTTTGAAAGTAAACATGGAAGAATCAAGTTTAGTTTAGTTTAGTTTATTTTTTGTTTCCACGATAAAAACACAAATCAGGTCTATTAAAAAAAAAGGTTGGAAAACGGGAAAAAACGGCAAATCGACAGTCGTTAGAACACATCTAAAAACAAGCAATTAATTATTAAAATTTGGTAAAATTAGACGTGGCCACTAAACCCAAATATAAAACATCATGCAATCCACCATCATCCAACATGACTTGTATATATATAATGCTGTAAAAACAAAAACAATAAAGATGTATTTATAAAAACAATAAAGATGAATATTGGTGATATGTAATGCTTAATATATTGTACTCTTTATTTTAACCGGAAGGAAATAGGTTAACTATAAGTTTTTCATATGGTAAGTATACAAAATACAAATAATATTCTAAAATGTACAATTGTAACTATTCATGCACACACAGAATTAGACAATACCACACACCTCAATTTCACTAAATTAATTAGTTGAAACTTGATTCAGGGTTGAAAACAACCATATACTCTTATTTTTGATGTACCGAAATCCAACTTCAATATTTATAATGTGTTGCTGCTGGTAACTCATTAGAGGTATTTTAAGAAATTATATCATTTAGCAGGTAAAAGTAAATTCGCTTGGCAGTAGGCTGGTGGCAACCTAGACAAAAAACAGCAGAGGTAATAACAATCAATCCACCTTAAGAGTGGTGCCAAGCTTCGCTCGTTCAGTTCAATTTCATCTTTAAGTTTTTTAATGTCGTCTTGTAAAGTTTGTTGCTGATCCTGCAGCTGCTCGCATTTGTGCAGATCAGATGCAAGTTTCAGTTTCTCTGCCTGAATAATACAAAAGTCACAAAAAAATCAACATAAATATGTAAAAACACTGACATTAAAGTATTTTTACATCGGATAACTTGGGAGGGAAATCTGTGGGTTAAAAGATTTGGCACTGTTACTGTCAGCTGACAGTTAAGAAGGGAGAAGTTATTGCATTGATAAATATGATAGACAATGCTACAGTTTTTGGTAAGATTATTATACTAAGAAAATTGATTAGTTTTTGGGTAATTCCAGTATGGCTGTGTCAAGATAACACGCAACTTGCTAGTGGCAAGTATAATTTCTTAATCCTTTTAATAAGTATAATAATTTTTCTTTTGTATTACTAACCTGTATAGAGTTTACTTTATCCTTTAAACGATGAATTAGATTTGTTGATGCTTCAATTTCATGACGTGTTTGATCCATTGCTTGGTTCAC
>CH002899.1:256585-290463 GCA_000149265.1 Ciona savignyi | reverse complement strand
ATCAACATGTTTAGTCTCTCAAAAAAATAACAAATATTTTGAAAAAGTACCAACAAAGGTTCATTTGTAGTTGGATAATGTATTGATGGTGCTTGGTTTATGGTTGAATGTACAATTGTACAATTGTACATGCTAAATTATTAGATGAAGCTGACTTGAAACCTTTTTTATTGGTTTATTTATTGTTGTTCCGATTGCTGTTAACAAGGACGAATACAAAACAAACCTATAAGAAAACCTATAAGCGAAAGATTGATGCAAACATATTACACAATGTATAATAAGAGAATCTTGGTTTCTTCTTGTACAGTATTCATTATAAAAGATGGGACAGGTTAACTTGTTTTCGGATAGATAATAGAATGTTGTATAGAATGAAAATTATAGATGATGCTTTGATTTTAACTAAGCAAATAGGATCCAATGACAGTAGGCAGTTATTGAATCATGTTTACCTTTAAATTTTGAAGTTTATTTTCTTCCTTTGCGCAATGACTTTGGAAGGAGTGGACAAAGCTAGAGGCCTCAGTATCCGTCAACTCACTTCCAGAATAGCTGAGATTAATGCCGTACCGATCACTGGAATCTTTTATCAACTCATTCCGTTGATTTTGCTGGGCCTTTGCATTTTTTACAGCTTCCTCCAACTTACCTGAAGTTAAATTGTGTACTGTGAGTATGACCGTGCCGTAGTTGGATGAAAGAATCTATGGTACTTGTCACAATGCTGTTCCGAACGTGATATCTTTGTATAAACATGTGGTGTTTTAATGAGATAAGGAAAATAGGTCCACTATGTGGATGATTTTAAGCTACATTCATTTTATATTAATTTAAATATATTCATTTTAATCACCACCCATTCCACCCAAAATTAGTTCTTTCATGTACTGTATAAGTTATAGCCTTAACATGGCATTACTGCTGCTGTAAAATGCAAATGTTTCGGCAATTATGCAGTTGCCATCGCTTAAAATCAAAACTATTTAAACCTTGTTCCACAGACAGATTCATTTTCTTTTTCGAGAAACTATTGATTTCATCTTGCAGTGGATTTATTTGTTTTTCCAATTGGATTTGCTGTCTCCGCTTTGCATTAAGCACCTGCTCTTGTCCACTTTGTAGCTCTTTAAGCTGTTCGTCAGTACCCTAGAAAGAAAATACCCATCGTGTTATTGAAGATAAACCAAATTCTCAAGATTATCTTGCCTTTTGCGGGCCACTGTATTGCATTGGGCTAATTAAGCAAACGTTGACAGTTTATAGCAACTCGCCTTAAATTCATTCTTGATTCTCGATTTCAATTTCCGCTCGTCTTCCACCATCTGCTGTCGCCGACTTTTTGTAGTTTTTAACTCGGTATCGAGCACAACGATCTCGGTTTGCTTTTTTTTCAGTTCCCGTAGCTCAGATTCTATTGGCCTGATATTTTCCTCTGCATTTTCAGCACTTTCTTTCGCCGCCTGTAGTTTCAACTCTTTGTCCTAAAAGAAGGTTAAATGCACTTTACTAATGAATAAAAATGTTATAAAAAATATACAATAGAAATATGATAGTGTAATACTAAAAAGTCTAACCCTATAATATTTAGGTGTTTTTATAAATCCTTTTTTATATATAAAAAATTTTAGTGAAAACATTGATGTTGTCAATATTAAAAGGTGCTAAAACTATCAATATCTTAAACACATTGATTTATTCATTTGTGTAATGTTTGTCAGTAGTAGAAATTAGGTTTATGAAAATGAAATAACCAATAATATAAATCCCGTGACAGATATAGTCCGGCTGGTTAGTCTGGCGGTTAAGTGCGTCGCCTTTTAATCGAAAGGTTGCAGGTGTGAAACTAGTCGCTAGCCAGTCGGTTGTGTCCTTGGGCAAGGCGGTTTACGGACGGATTAATGTGTTCTACCAAATTGAAGGAAGTGTCTATCATTAACAACACACTGAAATAGCTTCGGTAACCCGACAGTGGGCGCGAGGTGATATGACGATTGCTTGTGTGTTAACCCCCTTGGTTTTTCTATTCAAGGGGATAAACAGGAATATCATATTCTACCCTATATGTAATTATTTGTAACCTCGGCACTGAGAGTTAAGTTGACAGTTTATCCACAATGGATCGTTAGAATTTATTAAGATCCATTAGATTATGTTGTGTTAATGGAACAAGGTAACACATAAATAGTAGAATGATAGTTATACATGGTAAACTTGTTTTGATTAAAATTAACTTATACACCATATTTATTAAAGTCCACAATTCAATTTAAATGAGTAAGAGCAAACACCAAATGATGCAGGTAAGTAGCATGAGAATGCTGTCAAAAGTGATGAACTTAAGTTTAAAAGCCTAAAAACCTCCAACAATTTTTTCTTCTCCTTCGCTGTTTCGCAATGAGTTTTCAAATGCTTCATTTCAACCTTATCCTGTCCTAACTTTCCTTTTTGCAGCTTTTGTATTTTTCTTATTTCTTCCAGAGCCTTTATGTACCTTTAATATAAAAAGTGTTATCGAATATTTTGAACCAAAATAAATTGTACCTAAAAATTATTACTTTTTATGATTTTAGTATAAGCTTGGTTTAAATAACTTATGACTTTTTAATGGTTATCATATGCTTGTTTTAACTACAAAACAATATATTTCGGTTAACCTTATACAGTACATTAATTTAAAAGTACATTTCTTGTAGTAAAATGAGATAAATAAAAGGATAAAATTTTGTACATTATATTGAGCAAAAAACTATAACGTTGTTATGTTTCTGAAGCTGATTTATTTCATTATAGTCAAAAAATTTGATTAAATTTAAATATGGAGTAAATTACTTTTCAAAAAATGTCAAAATAAATAGAATTATTTTTAGTTGTAAGTTTGTTGCTTAGGATAGAATGGGATGTTCTTTAAAACTGGGTGTTAAGAGTTATTTCTATAAATTGGAATAACCCCCTTCATCAAGTAATGTCTGTTCTTTGCTTTAACGAGAAATACATTTACACATCGACAAAATTCCTTTTTATGCAATGTCATACACAAGCTGTATATGGAAGTTGGACATTTAAAACAAAAACACTGACACTGCTTATAGTTATAGTGTAACGAAAATTGGGTTCTATGTCACAAATCATAATGCAATTGCTTTAACATTCAATAACCTGGTAGCAGCAAAAATGTCGTCGAATTTCTGTTTAACAGACTTTCCCTCACTTAACGGCCAGTTTGAATCTTCTTGGTGACAGAAAATGACATTATCCAACACAGCTTTAGACACACCAAGCTCTTCTACCATTTGCTGGTTAAGGTCGGCACATTTCGAAGTCAAGTGAACTGGTTCCTCGTCATTTCTGCAAAATCAACATGTTTGTTAATTACAACACTTGGATGTCTATTACAGCATTTAAATTCAAATTCGATTCCATTATTTGATTCTGACAATTCGTAAATAAGTAAATCACAAAAAAACAAAATAAAGTTATTATTTATAATGTTTGATAAATTTGAAAAGGTAGGGAAAGCTAACCTTATTTAAGTATATTAAAAATCATGGCCTTATATACTTTAAGCTTATTTGGCCTAGGTTCATAGTGTACATGGTTAATAACAATCAATGCTTGTGTGTTTATTTTTAATGATTTATGCAAAAGTGCTCAGCTTAAAGTAATAATAACAATCCTGACCAATTAAAAAACAAAATGTTATTTTATAACATTTTAATGTTATTTTATAACATTTACACACCGTCTTTTGATCAAAATACCATCCAGTGTCTTGAATTGCACTTTCTTTGCCTTTTGAGTAGCAATCATGCTTCTTTCTACTTCTACCATATGCCCCTTTACATTCCGACATCTTAATCTTACCTGCATGTAGTAGGTTTAAAAATGTTGGTTTAATTAAAGTCATCCAGTTTTAAAGGTTATCCCTTTTGTTATATTTTGGGCTTTGGGACAAACTATATGTACCAGGAATGGGGAAAGTAGAACTTTGGTTCCTTGGAATTCAAATATTTAAAGAATTCCAAATCATAATTTAGATCGGGTAATTGGCACTGAATTTTTATTTAAGAGGAAAAATAAAACATGGTTTTGTCTTTTATAATATTATTTGAGATATCTTCATAAGAGGAAATCTCATTGGAAATATTTCCTGCGTAGAATAGTTTTTTTTATATAAATCATATATGTATAAATACTCAAACATTAGCAACCTAAATTCTACTTGTGCAAATCTTGCATCATTAATAGGTCAGGTTTCAGGTATATAGAAAATAGAATGAACTGAAATCTGGAACTTAAATTGGCTACTACCTCTTAACCTGCAGGGTAGAGATATTTTGATATGCAAAAATAATCTATTCACCTTGGCTTTAACCTCCGTTTCATTTGCCAGTTTGGGATCATGTACAAACGCTCCACCCTTGGTGTTCTGCGGATGCTCTCCGGTTGTCGCGTATTTCAAACATTCTATGATTGTCTGGAGTATAATCAAAAGTTCATAACAAAAATAGAGAAATTATATATTTGATCATTGCACCTACGTCATTAGGAACTATATTTATCAGGAGTGAGTTGCAATCAAGTGGCATAAAACATCGTTATTTTAGTATTTGCAGAATATCATATAGGCCTACTTAAAGTCAGGTTTCCGGAGCTTTTGCAGAGTGTTTATTATGTTAGGACCGCATGTTACAAAACACAAGTGACTTAGTAATGGTTTCGCTATCTAATGGATGATTATGAAACAACACACTGAGCTAACCGGCTAAACATATTTCTTTAAAAGTAAAATCTTAAAGCATTGGTTAGTTCCTTCTTCTATCCATATGTCATTATTTACACTCGGTATTAAAAAAAAAACGCTTTTTTTAATAAATATATGCCCCTAATACAACAAATCAGAATGTTTGAAATGTGTACCGTTTTTCCAGCACCGTTAGGGCCCACCAACAAGGTAAGGGGATGTTGAAATTGAATAACTTGTTGATGTTTGTCATCTGGTCCGAATGCACGGATACCAATTATCGACATTTTGTCTATCATCGACATTTTTCAAACTGTGTATTAACCAAGCTATAAAATACTCATCTGAAAAACTAACAATACGAATTAGACAATGTCAAAAGCCAAATTAGAAAATAATTGGGGTACTTGCTAAACAATAAATAGGAAAGCAAGTCAGATGGGTTGCTATTTTCTGTCCAGATGGCTTTAATGCTACAGAATAACCTAACACTGTGATTTCATCCTACTACATTTAAAAGATAAACTAAAGCATTACATATATGGAGAAGAAATTGTATTTTTTTTAAATTTTGTATTACACATGAGACAATATTCGCCAATCTACTAATTGCCAATATTAATTTCCTTAAATTAGCCTCTTATTATGTTACAATATCTGTCAATATTAAAGCAACTATTTATAAACAACACATTGTTAAACATCTTAACAGATTTATAAATAAGGTATTGTACTGTAAATATGCGCAAAGTTTAAATTCATATGTAAACATAACATGGTATTAAATAAAAAACGTTTGTTTTAGTTTTCGAAAAACAATGTATTTTGACAAGTACCCTGCTACATTATCAGTATATGTACTGTAATTAAAAACAAAGTGGAAAAAAAGTGTAGCATATAAATAGATATATTGTAATTCTGTTTCACTCAGCACTGTATGGAACCACCAAGTGTTGAGAGAATGATACAACTTTTTCCAAGCCGCGTACTTCGCTTTCGAGCAAAGGAGTTTTCACAAGATGAAAATCTTCATACAGATCTTCCATTTGCTCCAGGTATTTGGCCTGCAACTTGCATCGCGATTGGCACAAACCACAGAGACTCCCGTCAACTTTTTTAGGGTACAGAATTTGGTTGGCAATGATATTGTGGGAGTCAATTCCAATCTTGGCCAGCTCTTGAATTAACCGCTCTGTTTCATAAAGCGACAGGAACTCTGCAATACATACACAAACAAAAGTAGTTTGGTTCGGATCTTTGAATTGCTCATTAATTGATTTTATGGTTGGCAGAATATCCATAAGTTTGGCTGCCATTGAATCTGTGTTCATTTCATCACCCATGCCAGTCATTTGGCCAATTTGTGAGATGAATGGCGTCAAACTGTTTTTAACTTTCAGCAACTTTCCAAGACCTTTTTCTACCACGGCAGGAAACTTTAACAACCTTAGTGTGTGCCCTGTTGGTGCAGTATCAAAAAGAACAACATCAAAATTCATGCTTTGCACCAGTTTCATTACTTCTGCATAGCTCATTGCTTCATCAATGCCAGGAAAGGATGACACAAATTCCTGAATGAGCTTTTTCCCAGCACCCATTATCCCAGAATCATTATTCAGCAGTTCATCAGGTATGTCAGCCATGCCAAGATTAGGGTCGATTTCCATGGCATATAAGTTATCAAATCCATTCACTTTGGTTGGAACTTTAGAAAACTTCTGAGAAAATGCATCCGATACGTTATGGGCAGGATCAGTTGAAATGACGAGAACATTTTTCCTGCATTTGGCTAGTTGTACAGCCAAGCTACAACTACATGTAGTTTTACCAACACCACCTTTTCCGCCAACAAAGATCCATTTTAGTGACTTTTGGTCAAGAATGTTTTGAACCGTAGGTGCAAGGGATTGCTCACCAGATGCATCATAAAACTCTTCATCGTGGTTGTTTACACTGCTCATTTTATTTGATCGATAATTAATCACACTGTAACAAAAAGAATATAGACTACAAAAGTCCTGATCAAAATAACAAAAATGTCATAAAAACGGAAATTGGCAACCTATTTGTATCAAACATGACTTGTCCTAGTGGAAAGGATTATCACATGAACCATCTAGTGTTCACAGGGTTGTACACCATATAAATGTTGGGCTTAATCCTCCCCGTTCATGATATATGATACCCTTACCCGTCCCACTTATGTTAGTGACGGTAATAACCTCCTAGCCCTCTTCAATCACAAAGTAATGCGGTACCTCTAAATACTACAGGACCGCTTGGAACGCATGGATTGCTTAAATCGCTTGGATCGCTTACTATACTTTGTTATTACAAAGGCAATGATAATAATGTTAGGGTTAAGGTTAAAGTTAGTTCTGGGGATGAGATTAGTGTTTGGGACAGGGTTAGAATTACTTTCCATAGCAATATAAGTGATCCAAGCGGTCCTGTAGTATTTAGAGGCACCCAAAGTAATGTGCTGTCTCGCCCCTCTGTCTAGCAGATTATTGAAGCCCTAAATATTGGTACATGATGACACTACTTGACGGCATCTGTGTGTTGTCACTGTACAATTTATGTTCTTTTTACACTGATTTAAAAATACTGTTATATCATTCTACTTCATACATTTAGGTATTTAACAATCACAATAGAATTAATTCGTCAACCGACTTATTAGTCTGGTGAATTAGTGTGTTGTCTGTAGGCCAAAGGGTAGAAGGTTCGAAACTTAAAGGACATTGCCGGAATGATAAATGGCTTCTACTAATTTAAAGGAACGTGTGAAATGTGAACCATAGTCAACACACAATAACTCCGTTAACACAGTGGTGTGCGCGAGGTGATTTGATGACTGCCCGTATGTTAAGCACCTTGATTTACCCATTCACGGGGATAAACATGAATATCCTTTGCTATTCTACGGTAATTTAAATTCGGACTTCTCACCTGAAGTTCTGTGGCAAACGTGATTAACTTTTATGAACTTTAACCCGACTTCCAGTGGTAGAATTTTGCAAATAAATGTGATGTGCGAGCTTGTGATGAGTTTAATTAAACAAACATCTTTCGCCAATTATCAAATGTGCGGTTTATATTTTTAAATTGTGAAAAGATTTTCCCAAATATAAATACAAAATGGTGACGTATATTAAATAAACCTAAACTTATTCTGTCACTTGGGCTAAAGTATTTAGCAATCATTTTGGGGATTTCCCAAAATCGATCTTGAAAGATCTGCATTCGGTTTGTGAATGTGGGACAGGATAAGATATTCATGTTTTTCCCCGTGAATGGGAAAACCAAGGGGTTTAACACAAGGGTGATCATTAGAAAACCTTGCGCCCATCGTCGAGTTACCGAAGCTATTTTAGTGTGTTGTATATGATAGACATGTTCCTTTAATTTATTTTAGTTTAGTTTATTTTTTGTTTCCACGATGAAAACACGAAGCGGGACTATCGGTAAAAATTTGGAAAACGGGAAAAAACGGCAAAACGAAAAAAAAGGGCAAAAAAGAATTTGGTAGAACCCATTAATCCGGTAGGTTCAGACAATTTCCGTTAAGTGCCTTGCCCAAGGACACAACCGACTAGCTAGCGACCAGTTTCGCTCCGGCAACCTTTCGATTAAAAGGCGACGCACTTAACCGCCAATTGTAAGCGCTTTACGGGTTAACTAACCGGCCGGTTGTAAGCACTTTACGGGTGGGTTAATGCGTTACCTTTCAGCCGAAAGGCTGGGCTACAGTATATATAATTGAAACCGGTTGCTTGTTGATTGTGTCTTTGGTCAAAAGACTTCTGAAACAGGTGGATTAATAGTTTGTACTAAACTTAAAGGATATTACACTCTACACTTACAAGTGTAATAATTTTGAATTTTTTTCATGTTTTATTTTTTCAGTTTTATTTTTATACCTTGAGATTGATGGCCACGTTTGAATATGACTACACCGATTTATTGGTTTTCGTCCTTTTTATAGAATCTCTTGTTGTGTGTTTTCATCAAGGAAACAAAAAATGAAATGAAATAAATAGATTAATTGAAATATATGATATTCACTTATGAAAAAGTCATATACAAAGCATATTACAAGAGTTCTTAGGGGCAAAAAAATAAACTAAACTAAAACTCTTGTAACCCTACAGTGGACGCGTGGTAGTCTGACAAATATGCGTGTGATAACGCCCGCTTTGTTTATTTTAACATAGCTAAGTTAAATCAAGGATATAGGCTCGTCACTAGGACCGCTTATGTATAGGAGTCGAAGAATTATGTATCGGTCCCTCTAACCATTCAGCCACACGAGCGTACCGTGGGCGCAATCATGGGTATACAATCTTATACAGTACCGCCACCAACCGACAGAATGAAAACAATCATTGTATATATAGGTGGCTCAATGGAGCAGTTCACCTTTAACTCGTCAACGGTCGTACGGCTAAATAGTTACCGCGACCGATTTATTACAATACAGTACTCCTTATTTTAAAACAGTCTTAGTACCGAGCTCATCGTGGTTTCGAAACTTAACACGGTGAAAAAAGAGGAAAAATTTGTATCGTAAATTACTTTGGTCACGTACATTTGAGTAAATATAACATGGAACTTTCTAGAAGACGTCTTTATTTCGTTGAGCAATATATAGGCGTAAATGTTTATAATTTTATTATATATTGAGTACGTGCTTTTAAATTGGCTATAAAGAAATATTCAAAATGCTTTGAAACGTAGTTAAATTGCCTACGTGGTTTCTATTTACATAGAAGTGTAGATTGCTAAAGGTCAATAATATGAAATTACAGTATGATTTATTATGATTCCAAAAGTGTGCCAAGCCCATATTTAACCAGATTGTTTTGATTAAAAGCAAATCGGTGCTGTATTCGACTGCTGGATGCGAAATTAAAAATTTGTATGCTACAATAGCGTTTATTAGCTTTTTTAATTTAATATTCATTTTTTAATTTAAATTTACAGTTTGTCGTGAAATATATGCCACACCTTTAAATATATCAAAGTCTACACAATTGGACAAGCACTAGTTCTGCTTTCCCACGACATTACATAACGTTAAAAGTATTCAATACTGAATGGAAATTTTTAAAGGAACACTAGTATCCATTTCGAAATTAATTTTGCGATGTGCTTATTATTATATATGTGTACCGCTGTACTTCCTCATAAACTAAAATTAACAAAAAAATCGCAAACAAAAAACATGTTGACAACCCAGCAAACAACGTGGCTGACGTATGCAAGTCACGTGCGATCAATCAAGAGGAACGTGGAAACTTACCGGGGGAATGTGACCGAGTGGTTATTCGTCCACCATTGATCACGCAGTCAGTGCGTGTTCGGCGCGTGATTTGTCAATGCGACCAGTGGAAAAATACAGAGCGCGTTGTGCGTGGTAAGCAAGAAGTGGAAAATTACTGCAGAATAAAACCGAGCGACGCGCTGAAATTTTAACATTCATTTGGAAGCGATGAAGGCTTCATGATCATGTGTGCTTTGGTGCTCGGTTACAAAAACAGGTTGATCAAAATACCGGTATAAACATTTGACCAAAATAAATGATTACTATGCCTTTTGTACACCATTTGCCAACGCACAAAATCTAGACCTAATCTCTAGTAGTGAGAAAATCGCTGTGTATGAATATATATATGTGTGTATGAAGACTACAAATTGCAGGAGACTACATTTTGACTGAAAGAAATTTGTTGCTTTGATGATTAAATAATTGTATATATAAAAAGGCTATATATCTTGCAGAAGACTGAATAATTTACTTAAAAATCTCAGTGGGTATCTATTTATATGAGCCAAATGTCAAGAAATACTGGATCAAACGTGGCGCAATCGGCGCAATACTGTGAACAGTCATTTAAAATGACCACCTCCACGCATCAAGGATACACGTTGGGCAACAAGAGTAGTCGGTGGGAAAATGAAGCGATTGCTCAAAAGTGCGCAACCTTAGAACAACCGCAATGGAAAGATGATTCGTTTACAATATTCCATTCCACATCTTTAAAAAAGGTGGAACCTACCAAAAAGAGAGACACTGTGGACAACCAACTACATTTCATCGCTGGCGGGTAAATTATATAAAAATATTTTATTATATAGCATTATTTTAATTTGTTACTAGCAGTCTGATTGTTGTTTACAAATTTAGGCTTGCCGGCTGCGCAGCAACCACTGTAACTTGTCCGATTGACGTCATCAAAACCAGACAGCAGTCATCTAACAGCGTTGGGAACCCGCAACAAACAAAACTTAGTTTTCCATCGAGTACACCGAAGGGAAGCAACGTTCGTCTTATGACTTCGTTTGCTCGTAGCTCATTGCACAATACCTACCATAGCAGTGTAGCTCAACCTTCGCTGAGTGTGCACAAAGGCAGCATATTACAACACTGCAGGTATTAATATATAATAATCATATTGATTTTCCAGACTGTTTAATTTGAAAATAAAAGTAATCATTAATTAAGCATTGTTTTGACAGCAGATGTAAATATTAATGTAACGCATCTTAATTTTAAATACAATTTACAGGTATATTTTACAAGTTGAAGGTGGAAAAGCGTTTTTTAAAGGACTCGGTATTGGTTTACTTGGGTCGGTGCCTTCCAGGTAAATATATTATCTTTAGTTTTACTAAATCCTAATTTAACTTAGTGAATTAACCACTTGGTTTTAACAGGGCCCTGTACTTCCACTTCTACAATGCGACTAAAGTGAATTTAACCACCAATTTTGGATATACCCCGAATTCTATGTCGACAAGTATGATAGCATCATTCGCTGGCGGGTTGGTTGCTACCACCGCAACATTCTCCACTTTGGGTGGTAAAGACGAAACAACAGTTGCATAGGAGGTTAGTATTGATTTTCTCGGCAAATTTCACTTTATAACGGTGCCCAAACCTTAAGTAAACAAAACGCTTCGTAGATTAAACAACACGTCGCTGAGTTGCTGGGAATGCGCGAAACAGGTCGGTCGTGCTGAAGGCTGGAGAGGCTTCTATCGCGGACTGAGCGCATCATACGCAGGAATTTTGGAAACCGTCATTTACTTCACCATATACGAACAAATGAAAGTAAGTTTTTTATTCCTTCGCTGATTTTTTTAATAGTTTTGGAATCTAAAATCTACTTTTTTTGCAGGAACAGTATATGAAAAAGCACGGTTTAGACATAACTTGTACAAGTAATTCTATGTCATCTTGGTGGGAATTGCCAGGTCTTATGGTCTTGTCTTCCACTTCTAAGTGCATCGCCACAAGTTTTACATACCCGTTTGGTAAGCAAGATGAAATGCAAAAAATAGTTACTATCCCCATGAATACCGTTACTATTTGCAATTTTCTACTCAACAGAAGTTGTTCGTACGAGATTACGGGAAGAGGCGGTGCAGAAAAGGTACAACGGTTTTTTTCAAACTATTCGAGACGTTGCGAGAACTGAAGGTAGAAAGGGGTTATACGCCGGATTACCAGCTCAGCTTTTCCGACAGGTTGGTTAATATGAATGAATAAAAATACTAAATATGCACTGTTACATAACGATATAAATATTAAATCCATTTTATTTTAGGTTCCTAATATGGCAATTCTCATGGGAGTCTACGAAGCCGTTATTTATCTTGGCCAACACTAAAAGCTTTCTACTTTTCCACTGTTTATACTAGTTACGCGCTACCACTGTAGTACTGAACAAATGGTGAACATCGAACACCGTGACATGCGTAAACTTGCAGTATAATTTCTTCAACTGATGGTTTGAGAACGAACTAACGAAATCGAAGTGCAATTCACGTGTCTTTAAATGTTGGAGCTTTAAAGCTTTATACTTTTGTTACCGTTTTGTGCCAATACATTATATCGTTTTTGAAATTTTGTCTTTTGTATTAAAAATGTAGGACTATTAAAGTTAAATTGTAGGGACCACGGTACAAGCTGTTTGCGGCTAAACTTATTAAACATGTTACAGCCAAGCAAATTTAACATGAATTTTTGAAATTGGCATTAACGCGAAATTAAGATACGATTCTAAGTACGAAGAGTCATTTGATATAAATTTGCCGATTCGCCGAATGTTTGTGCCCATGGCGCATTTTGTTATTGCCTTGGCTTGTTGCCGCGAAGACATTAAAGAAATGCTTACAATTCTGATTTTATGGTACAGGTCAAGACACTGATCTAAATGCTGAGTAATCACTAAAACATTACGTTATTCTGTACAAGAATAAATTACAAGATTAACAGAAACTGACGTGGCCATACTGCTTAATGTGGGCTGTAGATATATGACATCATAGACCTACTATTTAATTTAAAGATTAAACAAATGTATATGTATGGCTCTATACCCAGACTGTGTTGGTTGAACAAATATTGTTTAAAACGGACGAATCAGAAAATCACATTTAACGATTTGGCACCATACAATAAAATGACAACGGAACATCATTAAATGAAATCCAAGAAGGTATTAAAAATAAACAATCACGATTAGGTAAACTTTTTAGATCAATGCAGTCCATTGCTACTGTGTAGGTGCGTCTCCCCTTGTAACAAACATCACAAAATAATTTTAAATAACGGAATAAATTACGCGACGGGCTTGGCCAAACACGATCGTAGTATAATTAAGCAGTATCCAGCCAAAAATATTTACAAATCGCTTACATTCCTGTAGGGGCGTAAAAATATTGATGCTGGGAAAATATTGACATTCGGAATATAGGTAATAAAATCGCTACACGTGAGTCGACTCCCGCAACACACGAAAACAACCCCCGCTAGTAAGCACCAATATCATCATCATCATCATAATCGTCTAATTCTGGTTCTTCGTTTAGAACTGGATTTTGGTTGCAATTTTCATGAACAAGTCGCTCCAAATATTTAATCCGAAAATCTTGTTGCTGTGGAAAGAGTAACGTGATAAAATTACTTTCAGTGCACCATGTATGAGTAACTAATGCGAACTAATACAAAACTAAATTAATGAACAAACTTTTATTTTTAACATATACAACGCACTGCAATAGCTACGGTAAGCCAATGATGTAGCGTCATAACTAATAGTAACAATAAGGAGAGTAGACGACCGTGAATAAAATGAGAAAAAATATAAACGCTGCCAATAAACAAAATTGGTAAATGAATTTAGCAAAATTAGAAAATACTATCAAAACCAGCTGATAAAATAGCGTCCTTAAAACGGCCATTAAATTTCGTTTAAAACTGCTCTATAGCGTCATCTAGCGACCTAATTTGAACAAAACTATTACATGATCATTTAAATTACTAGATTTAGACGGCGAAATGTGGTTTTGAGCTACAACTGCTGAAATTTGATGTCAAAATAATTTGGCGCATATATAGTGCTTATAGGTAAGTTTAATTCCACAGTGTAGAAGCCAATACAGCTTAATGGGGACCTTGTGTTCAAGGGTTGAGTGTGGTTGTGACATCCAATGAGCTATGCAAAATGAAAATATAATTTCTTACTAATTCAACATTTTTTAAAAAACAAAAACAACCTTCACATACCTCTATGGCATACACCATTGATTTGAGAAGATTGCGTGTTTTTGAGTCCACTTTTAACCTACTAAACTTTGTTCTGGTGATGTGCGAGACATGATTAAGGTTGGCACGCAGTGTGCAATTCCCGTCGCCACCAACGTGTGTGAACTTCATACCTCTGATTAAACCTTTAACAATAACAATATTATTATTAATATTCTATTTGTTTGGGTGATATCACTGTTGAAACACCAGAACATTGTCATGTTGACCGGCTATATAGCATCGAGTTGTAATTGTTTTTGAGTTTGAGACTGCCCTGAACCATACACAATATGCATAAGTCTAGTAGAGTTAAATAGATTAAAAATATTATGATTTTCTACAGCATACTGCCACAGATTTGGAAAATGAATCGTTATCATTTGAGTGATCTATCTTGGCCTATTATAATTCAAACTAATGATAAGGTGTTGAGGGGGTTTGTTATACAGAAGAAACTCCCAAAATATACAAATTATTGAAATACTACATGGCTAGAAGGGCATGGTTTTTTGCCTTTCAGTTTCAGCGAAGAGTTTAAAGTTAGAAACAGGCCGCTAGGGAACTGGTTGTTTTCTTGGTCAAGGCGACATTTTTAGAAGACATTTCCTTAACCTAGTAAATTAATGGGTGTAAATAAGATGATGGAACATCGTAATTATACACAAGACACAGCATAGTACTGGTAACCCTATTCTGGGTAAAACGTAATCTGATGATTGCCTGTGGCTTAACACCTTTGCGTTTTTCCATTCATGAGGAAACATTAATATCCTTTATCCTATCATCCTTTAAGTTTCTGGACAATGAAAATCAGTATCCTCTTTATTAAATATCAGTATTAATAACAAAGCTTACTGTTTCTGCTCAGTTCCTTTGACTGTACATGCTCATACAGTTTTAGTTTTCTCACAATGTCTTTCTCATTGTCACTCAACAGGTCTTCTGCTGCCCTGAAAGTATGGTGGTACCCACGAACGTACATACGGAGTGGGAATCTGTTACCACTGGGATTGTAAATTCCTAAAGACATAAAATGTATTACCTGGTTAGGAATGTATAATTACCCTAATATATTTTTGTGAACCTAGTAATAAATTCAATAAATTTAAGGTATTGTTTTGACAGGACAAGGTACTTAATAACCATTTATTTGATATTTTGGCTTAAAATGATTAGCAGTCATATAAATGTATTATACGGTATACATAAAATAAATCATTAATAATTTTTTCGTCACTCCATCAACACCAAGGTAACATTCATTTACTACCCGGGCCACTCAGCATAGCAAGTGGCAGTCTGCAAATTCTTAATGGGATAATGCCTTTACTCAAGTCAATATTACAGTAATCTAATAAAAGCCCACAAAAACCTGTGACTGTGAACCTTAATATTCAAAGATTTCACCACTATAAAAGTAACATTGTACAATGAATGTATCCACCACAAGACCTCAAATAAAATACCAGTTAGGTTTATTAATATTATAAAGTAACCCAGATTTTTAATAGACAAAAATGTTAAAAATAAGTCACCGATTTTAAAATAAGGAATTCTCCCTTCATCATTCCTTCCACAAGCTCCAATCCAGTCAATTACTTTCCGGCCATTTACCCACAGTCGTATCCATGCTTGTGATGTCATAATACCTGGATCTCCATCAACCACTGTGTATAAAATTTAAATAATGTCCGAGTGAGATCGAATGTCTTCTGTAGTTGGTGTTTTTTTCTCAAATTTTAATTCCATATGTTGGATAATAATACATCACCCTACAATATTTTTTTGTTATCTAGTGCTGTACGTGAACAACCGGTATAGGACCAAAAATATTCCAAAAATATATATTTTAAAACATTTTGTAAAATATTTCAAACACACGCACTAATGCTCATTAATATAACTCGTTACAAAAGCATGTAAGTCAGTGGTATTACACCAAGACGAAGAACATATACTATAAAAACTTGCTACTACCAATACCTGGACTAAGTAACATTAAGATACTTGGCTAGATTAATTTCTCTACATTTATGATATGAAGGTAATAAATAAACAAATGAAATAATTTAAAATTCTTGTCAATGCAATATAAATATACTCACTTGTTTTATTTCGTTTATAAACTGTGTCATATTCACTCCATTTTACTTTCCACTCAAATCTTGTCCAGGAGTCAAATGGAAAATCATTTACAGCCATTCGGAAAATTTCACTGAACTGAAATTGAAATTTTCAAATCAGATTGTATTAAAAATGTAGAATAGTATTTCTAGATTTTTGAGATACATTGTTACCAAAGTACAAAAAAATCAATTTAAGATAATAATATAATATTTAATAATAATAGTGTCACTTGTAAGGTGTTGTATAAAGGTAAAATATAAGAAAAAAATTATATTTAGTATACAACAGCGGTTCCCAAACTTTTTTTGTTGGCGGCGCCTTTTGTAAACTTATTAAACCTTGCGGCTCCCCTCATAAAGCAAAAAATTTCAAACTGCATGTATTGTATATTGTATATCCAGACTATAGCATGCATTTGGATAACCATTCAAACTCTTTAAAACTATTCACTAAACTATTAAAGTGACGAACAGTCAATTAATGCAAAGCTGTTATTTGACAAACCATTGTTCGAAAACAATGCCATGTTAGTGAGCAAATAGTGGCAGATAACACCGAACAATGGATTTTACAAGTAAAACGAATACGGTATGCCAGTGTATGGGGTTGCACACCAGGCTCAAACATCTCCAATTAACGTTTTACTGGTGTAATACACATGTACTGTTTTTTTTGTGAAAAAAAAACAATAAATGCAGCAACCTCCGCAGTGCTTTCGCGGCGCCCCTGGCAAAGTCCTCGCGGTTCCCTAGGGCGCCGCGGCGCCCAGTTTGGGAACCGCTGGTATACAACATACAAAGTTACTGCTAAAGTTAATACTTTAGCCTTACCCCACCAATCCAAACAAATATCATCAAGAAAACATGAAACATTAAACCTGTTGTCGATCATGCTTAGGACAGTGGAAATGTGGTGGAACGTTTTGTCCCACTGAACAGCCGGCTTTTCCACTTAAACTATGCTCATCAGACCTTGCTGTGACGACAAACACCCCTTTTATGTATTCAAACGCCAAAGGAGGGTAACCACCTTGTTGGTATAGCAACCCAATGTGTTGGCCATCTCTGTCAAATATCTCACCTTTTAATAAAAGATTTTACAATAGGTTAGGACCGGTGGGTTATAACTTAGAGTGACTATTGAAGTTATGTGACAGTTGTTATACATGGGTGTCAACAGTTGCCATTTAAAAAGGTTATCACTATAGTTGGGGTTCCAGAGCTACTGCAAATATATTGCTGTAATTCAAAACAACCCATTTAAAGGGAACTAATTCCCTCACATATAACCCTAACAAAACCCAGCGGAATAGTAGTATCTACCAAATTTAAGGAACGTGTCTATCATTTGCAACACACTACAATGGCTCCGGTAACCCGATGGTGGGCATGAGGTGCTATGACGATTGCACAGGTGTTAACCCCCTGGATCTTCCCATTTACGGGGATAAACATGAATATCCTATCCTATTGTATCCTAAATGTCAGATGGTTTAACAATATATCACCCCATACCACATATGCATAAAGCATTTAATCATATCCGATTAACCTTTTCATTAGAACGATAGAATATACTTCTTTCTAAAATTACGCTGTCAAATATCGTGCAGGGTGCAAAATGAATGGCAATTCATATGTAACCGAACAAAACAATTTTTAATCAAACACAGTGTGTAGTTTTATTGCCTTTTTATTTTGTGACAGCTAATTATAAACATTCATAATGACCATTTAAGTTATTTGAAATTTTTAAATAAAAAACAAATCATCTTGTTATTCATTCATATCAAAGATTCTACTAATTTAGGATAAAATAGGATAGGATAGTATAGTCATGTTTTTTATCCCATTAATGGAAAAACCAAGGGGGTTAACACACAGGCAATCGTCAGATTACCATGCACCCATCGTCGTGTTGTTGGAGCTATTGCAGTGTGTTGTGTATGATTCACACGTTTCTTCAATTTGGTAGAACTCATTAATATGTTGGGTTCAGGCAACTTCCTTTAAGTGCCTTGCACAAGGACACAACCGACTAGCTGGCAATCAGTTCAGAACCTGCAACCTTTCGGTTGAAAGGCTTCGCACCAAACCGCCAGACTAACCCCTTAGACATTTAAAAGTGTTAAGGGTTTAAGCTGAACAGAATCAGATAGAAAAGAAAAAAACAATTGTTGAGTTAGTTTGAAGATAACAAGTAAACATTAAATAACAAGAAAAATAAGAGTAACAGGAAACTGTCAAAATAATATATCAAACAGTGCTGCTGCTGAAGCAATTTAATACCTCAAAGTTTAGAGCAAATTCAAATAAACTGTACCTTGGGTGCAAGAGCCAGTTCCGCATAACCTGCCCTTGTCATATAAACTAAGTTCTGCCACGCAGCCATATTCATCTTTCAGTATGTTAGGGTTGGGCGAACCATGCCACTGGGTCAGTAAATATTTTCCCTCATCATTAAAGTCTGCTCGGGGAAGGTAGAGCTCATATGTGTAGGTGTGTAGAGCGGTGATTGGCATTTTGGCCACCGGACATTGGGTAATAAGAGTCGATCCTATAAATCATTTTTGCATTGTTGGTAAATTGGTTTTAGACTGTCAATAATAAAATTATTAAAGAGTAAGTGTCTCTATAACAAAGCAGACCAATTCTAAAAAAATTAATATCATATATTTATATATATATATACACAGAGAGTACTTGTTTTTCAGTTATAATAACAAATATCACACTTATATGCTGAACATACGGTGAATGACTATTAAAAAACTTTTGTACATAGTTAACAAAAATCTAGATGATCTACTATTTTCTCCATACTGTGTTTCTTTATGAGCAGACTAACTTACTTATGAGATCATCTATTTCTTGGGTTCCGAATATCTGTTGCGAATTTCTTTTTTCCACAAAACACGTGTTGAGCTCCAATCTTGACTTTCCCCCACTTGGCTTGGGTACAAATGAAAATCTGAATGAACAGATTATAATATGTGTGCTTTTTAAAATAGAGCTGTTTCATTTTTATTATGCAATTATCAGGAGAAACTTTACCTTACTGAAACTTTAAAGCAATTGTAAATGAGTTAAAAATAAATGAATGCCAATGGATCGAGGGGAAATATGATAAGTCATTCATGTTACTATCTCAAGGGTGATGAAATATAGGGTGCTTTATAACACAGTCGTTAGTTTCCATAGGTAAGGCATTAATAGCTATATATTATATTAATTTTTATTATTCATTAAAACACAAAGTGGTCCAGGTAGTTTAATAAATAAAACCAAAACTGTACCAAGTTCTCTACATATTCCATACTTGGCACATTGAAATAGCTGCAGTAACATAGCAGTGGGAGGTAATCTGACAATTAACCGTGTTACAAAGTTTTTCAGCTTTTTGTGCTAAGTATGTAAAACAGGAGCTTTACATCTATCACGCACTACAGTAACAGTAAGACAAACACAACCACTGTATTGCATGATTAAAAAGTTTTGTATAAGCACCAATACATTGCATTACCTGTAAATAGTTGGTTCACGTGGGTTTTCAGGATTGAAATAATCAAGCTTTGTTTTCGTGCGTCTTATTCCAGTAGAAATAACAATAAATTTTTCCTCAAAAATATGTCCTAAATTCAAATTAATTTTCAATAAAAGGATTGGTATAAAGCAACAAATGTTTACTGAATGCAGCAAGGTTGCGATTGGGATTCAGATGCTTCGTTATTGGATTCCATGTCAGCTCATCAAATGCACTTGCACTCCATGTAATGTCTTCAGCTAAACAAACGTCATAAGTTTTTATATAGAGGTACATAGATAGATTTATTTTATTGGTACAGATTTTCCAGGTCACAACAGTGGAGTTAAAATACCGGATTACAAGAAAAATTTAATATTTGGTTATTTAACGAAAAAGAAAAATAGCACTTATATACCTACTTGAATTTAATCTGTTAACAACAGACTTATTCCTTGGTTCTTCTGTCAAAACATTATTCTCTTCTCCAGACCCTGTATGGAATGGTGGAATGTCTAATTGATGATATACAAATGGCCCAATTAGGTCAGTGTTACTCATCAGTGTACATTATTGACATTGGTGTAACCGTAGGTGTTTATTATTCTAAAATTATTCAAATTTGATTTCAATAAACAAATTTTTAAAACTATTTTGTCTACCATGATCTCTAACCCTATGAGAGATGCATAAAAAAACATTAATCAAGGCATCTAATGATTAGAAATTAGAATATAATAGGTTTCTGATTATTAGATTCTAATTGGTTTGGCAAAGGGTCTTTGGAGACAAAGATAGAATATATTTCCATTACGTTTATAATTTTATCGTTTATAATTTTATGACAGAACTGACCAATCTTTCTAAACGTTTTCATGAAATTATGACAAAATAAAAAGCAGTCTGTTTAAACAAAAAATATTTAAAAAGAGTATGTAAGGTATATAGTTATTGGTACATAAGTTTATATGCAACAAGTAGAAATTCCAGAAAAAGTGGTTATAAACACTAAAAAATACTATTTTCGAGTCTCTACAATTAAAAGGTATTATCATGCACTTCAGTTTTACCATATGTCATTCTTCGTTCACAAGAAATGCCTGTGTAGCCAAAATGACATTCACATCGTTTTATAAACACAGGTATTCCATGGAAACATATGCCAGCACCACTACCGGACCCAGAGTAGTCCAAAGTCAATGTTGATGCTTCTTGGTGTGTATTCTGAAAAAGTTCTGCCGAAACGATAATTACAAGATCAATTTTGGGAGCTGAGGGTCTAGTAAAGTATTCTGATTAAAAAAACTGAGGTAAAATGGCAATGTTTGCTAAAGTATTTTAAGTGGATATTGATCTCTTCACTTTCAGCAAATGGAATTGGTGATAAGGACGGTTTGTTAGGTATTGTTTTACCTTTAACCTGACCACTTTCTTTAAGGCTGTGTACTGTGTCTTTGGGCATTACACTTTATACTTTTTTGATCTGTATATAATTATATGCCAGCAATAAAAAGCTTACCAGTTTCACAATATTTTCCCGTGAAGTTTGGTTCACATGAGCAATATTTGAATATTTTTCGAACGCTTCCATTGTTACATTCCACTAGGAGTAAAGTGTGAAATAAAATAAAGATATAATACATACATTTTTCATCTGGCTCATACATTTTTCATCTGAAATAAGTCTAGCTTATAAGTATATTATGCCTATATACCAGTTGAATATACTACCTAGTTTATATAAAATTACATTCTTAACGCTAATGACGTAATTAATATCTTGAACCACTTGTTTTTCAAAAGAGCGTGTATGTTAGTACTTTTTTTGTTAGGACATCTCCAACACCAATTTTTAAGAATGTGTATATTTTTCAATGATGGGACTTTCCCTAAGTTTGTATCGTTTTCCAAAATAAAAAAAGAAACACTAGAAAATCACAAAATGTGTAGATAAAATAAATCGTTTACACTTATCAAAAGATTTAACAAAAATTGACCATAAGGGCAAGGATAATCATTGTGAGACATTTAAGTTCTCTTTAAATTTCCGTCTCCATGTATTTACCGATTCAAGCTTATTTGGCGAGTCGATGCAGGCAAAAATCTGAGAATTTTCTGTAGGTAGTGTTAATTCTATAACCCTAGCTTACTAATTCTTTGTTTTGTTGCATATTAAAGCAGGGGTTTTGGTAACCATGGGAATTTCAATTTTTGAACCATAAAAAAGTAATTTTTAATTAAGTTTTAGGAATATACGGGAATATCTATACTAAAAATATCGCAATTTCTTATATCTTATTTTTGTTACATAATTCTTTATCGAACTATTTTGTAAGAAATATGTAACTTTTAATTAAAGATCTGTTGACTCTATGTTTTTCCAAAGATCAGCTTAAGCTGGAAGATGTTGTCCGAAATAAGGGTAATTTAGTGGTTCCAGACATTACCTACTGAACAAAAAAGGCGGCAGAACTTAATTTAAAATTATCTTTACCAAAAAAGCATTATATAGGCTATGGCAGTTTTGCAGGCCGAGATTTATAATAATCGAAAAAGATCCAAAGAGTTACCTACACAAGCCACCTTCATCATATATCTCAGGAACCCAGTTTACGCTTCCTGAGCCAGAATATTCTTCATAAGGTAGACCAAGCCCTGAATTTTCGCGGTTTTCCACTGGAACCATTGGTGAAGTTAAGTAATGAAATGTCGTTACGTTCGTAGAAAGCGTGTTATGCAACACGACTGAAGTTTCATTGACGGAGGCCCATTGAAAATGTTGATCTGTTGCGCTATTTTCGAAGAATTCATTGCCATCAGCGCTGTAATCCAATTCACTTTCTAAATGTTTTGATCCCGAGCTTTCGACCTTGAAATATTCCACTTTGTGTCCAATGGCTGTTCCAAATTTTTTTTCCGATATGTCCGAAATTTCGATTTCATCAGAGTTGCCGTCAAACACAGAATCAAATTTCAGGCCACTATTTCCATCTTGATGATCACCAAAGGAGTCAAACTGTTTGCTTGAATCTTGTTCAAGTTTAGGTTTTTTTATCTTCTCAAATTTCAAAGTAAATTCGTCTAAGTTATCTTCGAAGACCATTTCTGTCAAGAGAATATATAGGTCTAATTAAAAACATTGTGCCAATGGCTGAAATGTATTGAAATATTCTGCATACCAACAAAACATAATTTTTATTAATATTACAAATCTAGTATGTCCTGTACAATTATAAAATCTCCAACGTAAGCCAGATAAGTCCCGAAGACATACCGACATCACATTTTTGTCCTGTCCATCCAGATTCGCAAACACACTTATCTTGCACGTCAATCCGTCGATGAATACACTCCGTTGTTTGAACTCCATGGATTACCAACGTTGGTAAGCTGTATACCGGGGTCATACTCATAATACCTGTAAAGAGCAAAGTTATTTAAAACGTATTGAAACAAACTGATTTTGTTGATCATGCTTGTTGGCCAATATACAAAAACACAAGTGGGTGTTCGTACATTTGTTATATTTATTTAGTTTTGTTATCCGTGATCATCATAAAGGCCCGTACATTTCTAATATATTTTTCTTCGATGTCATTGCTATACATGTATTTAATTTACACGATCTTAATGCCGTACTCATCTTACAGTAACAAAATAGAACCCATGTAAACTCAATTAATTAAACAGATGCTTAAACTCAATAAATCGAACGGTCTGTCAAAAATAGCAAGAACTTAAAATTTAAAATTTAACAGTGTAACTAAACATGACAAAAATACACTTACTTGTTATCCATACGACCGTCCAATAGTTTTTAAAATTGGTATGCATGAGTGTTTTATTGACCTATTTAACCGGTATTAAAACAATGTCTAAGAATATACAGCTTATTATTTTTTTAAAACATACAGTGAAAAACATTGACATTTCTAAATCACTTTCTAGTTTCGTAAAATAAATCACGGTATTGCTATTCTGGTTCACCGATTTATATGACGTTCGCAACTGTAACGTATACTCTATACTACCTGCCGCTCGTGGGAAATGAACTTTCAAACTACAGAGAAAAACAATAGCACCTCTTAATGGTTACGGTGCAGTTTGGCGTATATATCCCGAAATCTGATAGTTAAACACGTCAAATTAGGTTAATTGTTGCCGACTTCCCGTCCTTGCAGCAGTAACTGTTTAAACGGTTTAATGCGTCTGGACTTATTTGAACACGTCCCAAACCCGGGTTGATGGTGGTCGACTCTAACTTGGTGTCAAAATACGATTCATGCGGTCACCCGCTATGACGACGAAAAATGCATGATATATAACTGCACAATGTATTAATCACCCCGGGCAACAAAAAACTCAAAAAACAACAACGTCACTGACTTAAACTGCCTTTAAACCACGACGAGCTTTGTTTAAAAAAACGTATTGATGGACGGTCATAATGTTTATCATGATTTGTGAACTGATGACTTGATTGTATAAAGCGCATCCCATTAACGCAGAAAAAATATTACTTAAATATATTTAATTGGATGCACATTATTATGTTTTTTGAATTGGGGAATTCATACACAGACAACTCGGGTTAAACGGATACCAAGAACACGGACGTGGTTGATTGTTTTCGAACCGGTAAAAAACTCGAACCACATTAATAAATCGGGAAAAAAGCGAACCGGACCTTATGATTAATTAATTCCCTGTGCACATAAACCGGTGCCGTATAACAGAAATATGTTAAATTACCTTCATTAAGTTTCGCGCCAACATCTGTATATTCACCTATTTCTAACAAATTCTATACAAATCAGTGAAAAAACTTATTATAGATTGGCACTTTTCCATTATAAACTGTATGCAGTGTATGTACACGTACCTTTGTGGGCGGTAATAATCACAGAGGTTTGACTGAAGGCTATACCTAAAAATAAACCAAGTTCGGTTGACGTCACCAGATGTCATCGAAAGTGCTTGTTATTAAGTTTTCATGAGAGGATATAATCTGTTGTTCTGCAATAAACGCGGTAAAGAGAAATTCGTTCAATTACAGCATCTTTTTAATGAAGTTCACATCGTAATAAAACAAACAGCGGGAGAAATCATTTTACGGCAAGTTTACATGGTGGAAGGCGCAGTTGCGATCCCTGTCTGGTTTTGGTGAGATAACTGTTTGGTATACGATTTTTTATATCAAAGAAAAGATAATTGGATTTGGATTATGAGCAATAAAGCGTAGGACGACGCTTGATTACGTTTCGATCAAAACAGCATCCGATTACGTCATTCATTCATTGGGTAACAGTCTAAGAACACTGGGTAGCTCAGTTCGGGAAGTATAACATTTAACCTGACAGTGATAGAAGCCAATTTCAAAGTGCCAGATCGGAGAAATTTCCGAAAGTCTTGTGTATTGTTACTTGCTATATTTTATTACGTTCCTCAGTCGTGAAAGTTTATAAAGCAGTTGAAATGTGTACGTGTGGTGTAATTATTGTAAGCTAGATTTTCAGGACATCATTAATGTAGTGGTCTATACAAATACGTTATTTTGCTTACAGTTTTAAAGTATGAAACTAGCTAATCAAATCAAACTTTTCACTGTGTTGACCACCGATTAGCCCGTGTTTGTATCGTTTTGAGAACAATCAATTTAAATCAATCATTCATAATCTTGTACCGAATTTGTTTAGTCTTTTATTTCCACTAAAATGACTAAATGCTCTAAGATAGACTATGTCGTTATATGCTCTGTCAAATTGTGTATGAAACTTATGATTGACGACACGGCCTAGACAATTAGTAAATTGTTCTTTTATTTTCTATTAAAATAATTTCGAGACCTTTTAATATGTACATATTTGGAAAAAAAAGTCCAGTAAATTACAATCTTCTAGACAGTGATATAAAGCGAACAAATTTACAAGCTGTTTGGCCTTTAAGAGAGTTGCATGTTGTTTATGAGTAATATTAGAATAACTATAAAACAACAATGAGTTAGACCACAGTTTCCTGTTTTGCGTTAAGCTCTGGCATCCAGTGCAGAATTCGCATTTAACTTCATGTTTATCCTAAATTTAAACGCAAGATATTTAAGAACGGTGATTATTTATGGGCCAATTAAAGCACGGCGGATAAAACAACAAATATATGGGCCATTACTTCACTAAATATACTTCCTAAGTCAACAAAACATAACACGAATTTGCCCTGTCGTATGAAAAGTACACAGTTCTTAAAGATATGAAAAACGTCCAATTGGACCAGGAAGCATTCATTACTTATTTAGCAGACATGAGAAAGTCTATTTCAATTGTTTTGTCTTTTAAGGGCCGGCTCTTTTAGAGTCGCAAGAGTGTGGCACGAAAAGTGGAGTTTTTAAATGATAGGCTGTGGTTACTGACTGTTTATTCCACCAGCAGCTGCTTTTATCTTAAAAAATGATTCGAACGAATCGTCCTAGCAAGATAGTTGTTCGGCAGAACTCAAAGGAAGTTTTCAATGAATTGCGACAATATTGGGAATCGTTAACTCCAAGTCCAGGTATGTTTCATTGTGTAATAGTTAATCGATGTAAAATGTTTGACATTTTACGTACTAATAGTTGACATTTGTTATAAAATGAATTTAATTTTTATGTCAGTCCAATCATAAGATCAATGTTGTATTATAGATCTGTACTGTAAATAGATTTCAACCTAAATTTTATTTGATCTTGTTCGACTCTTGACATACCTTTTTTCCGAAACCAATGTGATGGATTAGTGACTTTTCAATAACATGCTGTATATAAATTAGTCGATTTAACCATCCGGCCATACAACCAACCATTTAACTCATCCTGAGTTTATTATTAGTATTATTTTTTACTGGCCTTAATTTTGATCCTATGACGGTCTCATTACCAGGACAGTTTTTATATAGAATCGGTATATGTATCGTGTGGCCGAAATGGTTAACGCGACCGGTACATACTCTTGTGGCCGAACTTTACGCCACTGATGCGTACACTCTTCCTGAGTTTTTTACATGGTCGAACTCGTGTGTGTTAATACTCTTGTTGGTTTAGACTCGTGTTGTTTTATTCCATTAAGAACATATTGCATTTAATCATAGTAAAATTTACCCACTTTTACATCAAATTATAATATTACTTTTTTCGCAGAGACCAAATGCGTAACTAACAAAACTTATTCTTTGTTTTCCCCGGATCTGTTTATAGGCGTACCACACAACGTTGGCTCTTGTGAACACTCCGTTTTCGGATATCTGACTTTATAGACCCCTAATTTAACAAAATTAATTTATGTAACAAACCAAATTTCATCTTTAAATATATTTACAAATGCCAAAAAATCTTATTTAGATCAAATTAACGGTTGCAATGCATCGGAGTCCTCTCATACAGGAAAGTCGTTCTCTTTCAACATTGATGTTGATCAAGTTGCGGTAGACAAACGGGCGGTGTCGTCAGAGAGCCACCTAAATCAGAGTAAGCATTTCTCGGGCTTGGGATGTTGTTTCTTTATAAGTATGCTTGGCTTTTTATTGTTACTTGCAGATTGGTCCTCTAGAATAATGTGGAAAAGTTTAGAAGCGTCGACAATACAATCCAGTCGTACATCCAACGTAATTATCGCATTATTAAACCTACCCGGGCGTTTTATTTTCACTATCTCATGCGCTGCAGGTCAGAGCCGCGGCAAGAGGAACTCCTGCCTCCTTCTTTAATACGACATCTACAGCAATGAGTTCATCGCCATTTCAGCGCAACTGTACCTCCCGCGCCACACTCCACGAGTTTCCTGGCAGAGGCATGCCCTCCCGATCATCTTGGAAGAAGAGCAAAGACAAGTCCCAAGAATACACCGAAAAAAAATCACCATTTGTTCGGAACTCGCGTCGTACCGCGAGCGCAGGTTTTAGAAGAAGAAGCAAGAAATCTCTCGAGTCATTGATTTCCGCCGCAGGTTTATTTGACATTAACGTTTACTTCAATATCGATTGTGCAATATGAGGTTTGAAATAATATATAGGAGAAGACCAGTAGAAAAGAAGTGTGAGCACGTGCACTGTGTGAAAGTATTGCCGCGTAGGAAGTCTATTTCTCGAGTTTTTGCGTATTTGTAAATTTTGCGTAATATATTTATAAGGAAAAAATTTAACTTTAATCAATCATGTGCGTTCCCCTGTAAATAACATGATTTGACCGCTGCGGTTTTACGCAAGATTCTTTCTGCCGTGTTGATTTCCAGGAAGCGTAGTGTATTAGCGCAAAGGGCTCGACTTGTTTATTGTCATATTGTAACATCCAAGTTTATCATATAGGGTTTGGAACAAAATTTATACTAAATTGCAAAGTGATTTAAAGTTTCATGTTAAATAAGCATAACAGAACGGCCATTATGGTTTCTCACCTAGGTGTTAGTTTGAATGGCAACGCTACAATCGGTTTGCATGAACAAATATCTGCGCGAGCCTTTACAAATTAAGATGCTCCATGTATTGCATATAGCACTTTCGTTAATGTTCATGTTTGTTTCTTAGTCTTGTCTTTTGCAGAGCCAAAGTCCAGCGATAGTGCTGACCTTTCTACTATAACATCAAGGAAATCTTCGTTAAAACTTGCACTAAAGAAAAAGATGAGCAAAGACACTTTGAATAACGGCAATGAAAGAACAAAGTCTACCCCGACATTTGTTATCGAAGGAGAAGATGATGGGTCACAAAGATTTCTGGATAGTACTGATGCTTTATTTGTCAATCCAAGAGATCCTGGTAAGCTGAATTATAATTACAGGATAGGGTAAGGTATTCATGTTTATTCTCGGAGAAACACCAAAGATGATAACACAAGAGAAAACGTCAGTATACCTCGCGCACATTCGTCGGGTTATCGTTGCAATTGCAGTGTGTTCTGTATAATTGAAACGTTTTTTTCACAACTATACAACCGACTATAGCTAGTGACCAGTTCGAATCTGCAAACCTTCTGCTGAACGGCGACGAGCTAAACCCACCATGCTAATGGGTCGGATAAACTGTTTGTAACGTATTGAATGGATTTGTCAGATAGTTGACGCCAAAACGCTAACCATAATAATAGTTCATAAAGCATTTCGAATTTTACCTTTTTCATTTCCAATCAACAAAACACGCAATTTCTACCAGCAGCAGAAACTTTATCTGTCAAAGTCACTTTTTGTCATAGATTATCGGTACTTAACTACGGAGGACAATGTGTTGAAACGTCGTTCGCACAGTTTCTCCAAGGCGGATCTTTACATGTTGGAAAAGAGGCAGCAAGTGACATCCAAAATAAACTCCGTAGAAGAATGTGCATAGTAAGTATATATGTAGCACATTAATTTTAATAAATTGCGAGTGGTTTCAGTGTACGAATGTCGAAAGATCAGACACACGTTACGGATTTTACCATATATGTTGTTACGTTCGTGTTGTTGTGCAAGACACTTAGCAAAAATAGTATGCAAAACAAGTAAGTAATGTATGCAACAGACCATATCGACAGAATTTGCCACGGACTCTTTGACGCCATTCCCGACTGCAGTGATGTGGTGAATTGACGAATATGTCCCCTGCCCCCGGTATATTTCTAGCTGCAGTGGAACATATATTCTATAGCACTTTGGCATTAGATCCACAAACAGCTCATAATTATCGGAAATTTGTTAAAAAATATTTCTACACAATTAGATGTATAATTCCATAGCAAACACCCAGCCCTCTATATTAAAGCAGAGCAAAAATGCAATCTCGTGTTTGTTTAGTATGCGTGTTTTTAAAATAAATCTTGTATCTTACGTCTTGTAATAGGCCGATATAGTCACCAACTAATCAATTCCGCACGAGTAATCAATATCTCAGTTAAACCAGGTCAAACACCAGGATTATAAGATTGAAACATACCCAGCCGCGTTTTTCCCTATGCAAGTCAATTAATTGACGTTTCAGTGAATATATAAGTATATCATATGATAAGCCGACGTAATTGGCCGCTATAACATATAATTTTGTGTTTTAACTTTAACCTTACCTAAAATACAAGTGCACCTAATTTTGATAAAAGGTAAAGGAGTTTTGCTATGTTTAATGACACCTAATATGATGCTTTCTTTGTTATGATAATTTAAATTTATGAGAGGTAGTAAAATCTATTTTCAGCTGTGCCTAAATCATTATCTGCCTACTGATTGTTTATTTTTCCGCCCACATCTAGGAATTAATGCAATCATAGTTCAACTATACAGCTATAAGCTAAATTACGCAAAGTAACCGGGTCGTTTGTGGAACTACCACTATGCTTAAACCGTTCTGCACTTCCCACTATTCTTCGTGATGTCATAATTTCTATTGATGAATGCCGGATGACGTAACAGCAGGCGCCTTTTCCTTTCGAGTGACCGATTCCGTTCGTGTAGGAAGCGCCACGCTGGTAATTCCGTTTGTAGTTTAGGGATTACAGCTCAGGTGTAACAGTACATAGATTACAGAGCGTTTGATTAGTCATGGGTCTACCTCACAAATGGTTTTACAATTTCTCATTTTTTTGACAGTCAGTTCCACTTCTCCTTACTTTGTAAAATTCTCTATAGAATTTACCTCTGTTGTTTGGCGAGGTGTGTTTGATTTGTACTCGTTTCATCAGAGCTATTGCTGTTTTAAATGGGCCACCAGAGCTAAGGTAGTCAATTTATTATTAGCGATAGTGAAAGCCATCTATTCATTCGCTCCACAGGCAGTTCTGTTTTAAACAAATAAATCGTCGTTCACGTTAAAACCGCTTGTCGCATGCCTTTTATCTGTCAGCACGAGGACTATAGCATTTACAGTATCAATTCCCCATTACCAAGTGGTTGGATAACTTGTGAATCCTTTGGGAAGGGAAATCACTCACAGGCACTGGTACCTTCGCAATGTAGAAGTCCGACAAAGTGCACCAGACAATGTGTTAATAAGCGCAACTGGAGAGAGTACAGGGCCTCTCCATTTAAGTGCCACGATATCTTCATAACACATAGACGAAGACACAGCCTTTTAATACCGTGCTGTCAAACCTAACTAGCAGAAACATGTCGCAGAAGTTAAAACATGGCGTGATAGGGAAGGTTCGTGCCGCACAGAACTACAGCTGTATGCGTTCATGATTGTAAGCCGTTAAGGCACAGTTTCCCAGAAAAACACATTATGCCCAAAATTAACGTGAGTTAGATCACTACAAATCGTGTTTCAAAGCGTGTAATGCAAATAGTTATACGAACACCGCCTATGTAAAAAGTCTTATCATAATAACAATAACCGAAGACCTTTTTTATTGTAATCTTAAAAGTAAATAGGTATGTGTGTGTGGTAAGAGTATAACGTGGTTCGATAAAAATATAGTGAAACAAAGTTTAATTTGCTAAAGGAAACGTGTTTTAGTCATTTTGCTTTTATGAGCCCATAGGGTGCGTTATGAGCCCAAAGGAAGGATGGAAGGTTTAGTTTTAGTAATGAGGTACAAAGACTACCACTGTCAAGTCATGCATGATTCACTGATGTTTAAATTTCTTAACAGCGCGCAACAGAAAATAGTAATTCGCCAAAAGATATGAAAGTATTCTTATTAAATTTCAAAAAGATAAGATGGCAGGTATATATATCTTCTGTTATTACCGATCCTGGGTTAAAAATAGATACTATTGGCTTATACACCTTTAGGTAACAAATCAAACTGTCATTGTAATAACTGAAGATGGGCAGGAGGGCATGTTATATCATCCGTGTTCCGATTCGTTGTTTGTTTTACAATAGGGACTTTAAAATGCCTGCGGTTTAATGCAATTACAAATTAGCAGCGCAAGTGGCGAGTGGTTTATTTGTGCCGTCTTACCATAATATTATTCTACGCAATCGTATGCCTAGAATCTGCAGTTGTGATTATCTGCACAAGCAATCACCCTGCTTAACAATCTATCCGGACTTAGCTCACTGACGTAACTGCAATGCTATGTGATATAGGAACTATGCGTGTTTCAGCTAGAGGAACACGCTTATGTCATGTCGTTTTCCGACTGGGTTTCCTTGGAGCGTTCCAAAATGTAAACATGCGTCTCACTTAATTGGTTGTGTCTATAGATCTGACAATAATTAATAATAAAAAGAAAATTGCAGCTCGAAGAAATAATTGATTGTGTTTATAGATCCAGGGCCGGTTTTAGGCCGATTTGACCGATTAGATCAAATTGGGCCCCGCACCTTGAAGGGGCCCCGCGCTAGGGGGGTCTTTCTGTATTACGAGGTTTAAACTAGAGAGTGTCAACCACGTGTTTAACTACCACTATTTGTAAAACACATTTTGTATGACATATATTCATGCTTCAGGGTCTCTAACCACAATTTGTATTTTATACACTGTGTTTGTAGTTATCGTTTCTGCAAGCATAAACGCATGGGTCCCATAGTTATCAAACCAAACTTTTTTTCATGTGTAGTTAAAAAAAGAATAAACGTCTAAAATTTACGAACATTTCACCACAAATGTTTTAAATTAAACCTTATTTTTAAGCGCTGTATTGAAATGAAGCTAAATTGCCAAAACAGACCGAAATAGTTTTTCATGGTTTCAGGGAATTCCCCTAAGTTTAGTAGATAAGTTCCTGTTTTTATATATGTGGGCCATGTTATGTAACAATTCTTAAAGTTTTAATCCGATTTGTCGACTCCTTGTTGGAGATGTCAGTGCGATATGGCATGCCTGTCACAATCATAATTCAGGAACATATCTTCGTTTTTAAGGAAATTACCCTAAGTAAATGTTTTCTTTCTTTTAATTGGCACAAAGTGTCTAATGGCCTAACAATTCACCAAATCTGATCAAATTAGAGCAGCCGTTTAAGCGCTATGTCCTTTAGAAGCTAATTTATTAAAAAAAACGTTTTGGTTTTTAACGTCTCAGGGAAATTCCCCAAAATTCATTACCTAAAATTTTGGTTTCTGCATATCCAGACCATGTTCTCTTACAAATGTCAAATTTTTATCGCGATTCCATTACTCCTTTTGGTAGATGTCGGGGCGACATGGCATGCTTGACGATGTTGGGGCGACATGGCATGCTTGACACAATCATGATTTGGAACAAAATCCTCATTTTTTAGGGTCATGTTCCACTGCGGTAATTTTTTTATTTCTTTTAAATGTTAAATCAGTGACTAATGCACTTACATTTTACCAAATCTGATTTAAATTGTAGTAGTCTTTCAAACGCTTTCACCTAAAAAGGCTATTTTATAGGAAAAAATATCGTTTTGGTTTTTAACGTCTCATGGGAATTTCCCTAGATTCATTACCCAAAATTTTGGTTTCTGCTTATCTAGACCATGTTCTGTTACAAATGTCAAATTTTTATTGAGATTTCATTACTCCTTTTGCTAGATTTCGGGGCAACATGGCATGCTTGTCACACTCATAATTAGAGAACAAAATCCGATTTTTTAGGGTATTTCCCTGGGTAATTTTTTTATTTCTTTTAAGTGTTAAATCAGTGAATAATGCACTTACATTCCATCAAATCTGATTCAAATTGTATCGGTCGTTCAAGCGCTATTCCCAAAAACGGCTATTTTTTAGAAAAAATATCGTTTTAGTTTTAACGTCCCAGGGGAATTCCCCTAGATTTATCACCCAAAATTTTGATTTCTGCATATTTAGACCATGTTGTCCAACAAATCACCGAGTTTCATTGCGATTCTATTAACCCCTTCTGGTAGATGTCGGGGCGACATAGCATGCCTGTCACGATTATCATTTAACAGCAAAAGTTTAATTTTTTAGGGTATTTCCCCTAGGTAATTATTTTTATTTTTTTTTAAGTGTCAAATCCAG
>CH002899.1:178050-247968 GCA_000149265.1 Ciona savignyi | reverse complement strand
ATCAGTGACTAGTGCACTAACATTCCCACTAAATTTGATTCAAATTGGAGCAGCCGTTCAAGCGGTATGGCCTAAAAAGCTAATTTTTTAGAAAAAATGACCGTTTTGGTTTTTAACGTCCAAGGGGAATTCCCCTAAACTTATTACCCAAAATTTTGGTTTCTGCATATCTAGGCCATGTTGTTTAAAAAATTACCAAGTTTCATTGCGATTCCATTATTCCTTCTGGTAGATGTCGGGGCGCCATGCCATGCCTGTCAAGCGTTTGACGAAGAAAAAAAAAAAAAAAAAAAACGGACAAAAACAATATGTGTCCCATTTTTTCAAATGGGACCCATAAATACTGCTGAAACGTAAAATAAAAAGTAAAATAATATTCTTTCTCATAATATCAATTTGTCATGCATCGTAACTAAGTCAAATTTATATTTCTGTGTCTGCCTGTTACGTCATAATGAATATGGTTGCAAGGCAAGAAAAGTCTTTTTCTGAAAAACTAAAGGTTAATTGCCTAATTTTCTTTTTTTGCTATTAAAAGTAAAACAATATATCGTAAATAAGCATCCACATTACCTTTAATTTGTTTTATAGCAAGTATTAAATGTCTATTTTTGTAGTTCGTATGTACTGGTATGTATTTTATGATATATAAACCCCATAAATTTAGCTATGAAGAGTAGGGGCCCCGCCATCACATTTCTAATTGGGCCCCGCGGTTCCTAGCACCAGGCCTGTATAGATCTGACAATAATTATTAATAACAAGAAAATTGCAGCTTGACGAAATCTGACTTCGTTATATGGCAACTTGTTCTGAGTTTCCGATGCAACGTATGTCGTGGATAGACTTTTACAATCCTGATCTTAAGTAATTTCATTAACCACGTATTTTTTCGGGCAGCATAACCTATAGAAACATTGTAATATTTGGATATTGCAGCAGCCATCGACGCAAATCATTCGAAACCGGAATAACAAAGAAATCGCTCTTCCAAAAAGCTGCAGGAATTCTTGACAAGTAAGAAACATTCAAATTGTAGTTAATTTACCTGTGATGTACCGCATATTTGATACAGAATAAGACATGTGTGTATGGTTGTATAAAACTGACGTATAAAGGTAACGAAACTGTTTTGTATTGGTGCACTGACATTTTTATGCTATAACAAAATGAAAACGTACAGCCTGTTAGCAATGATGTATAAGGTATCTGGGTTCAAAACGTATAACCTTTGGTAGCATCTTATGCGGTCACTTAGGAGACGAATTAGTGGTTAGAGAAGCAAAATTTACGTAAATAGGAAATCTCCTTCGGGAATGTTGATGCCGTAATGTTGGTCGACATGTTTTATTAGTCAATGAAGAAAATCTAATCCTGACGTTTGTCGAGTTTATTTAAAGTTCATGGAAAAAGTATAACCTAATTGATAACAACAATAACAAAACAACCTCGGTCACTATATTAAATGAAGAATTTCGGATATCTTATAAGCTTTGGCTATAATTTATTCAATATACTCGTACTTTCTCATACATCGATTATAATTCAAGAAATGAGCTAAATTAACGAGCATTAGTTCTTTTATTTAAATTAACGAGCGTTAGTTCTTTGATTTATCTTAATCAAGAATGATAGAACAACTGAGTCATCGTGTTGAGGAGGTATCCTGCAGTTACTTCCGTGTGTAATATCGGCTTTTGCTTCTATGGTGCTGAAGAATGTAACATGTCGAACATATAAATTAGAACATTTGACTCATTGCACCCGAAAAAAGGGATCGCTTTGCTTCGTTTGCGGTTTTTTAGACAGTTTATTTTTAGCCATTTCGCCCTTTTAAACCCAATGGGCTATGGTGAATCAAAGTATCTTTATTGTACACCGGATAATGTGATAATTTCGATCTCAACCAATAATGGAGTTGTAGCTTCCGCAATGGTGACGTAAATTGGTCGACATATCGTGTTCTTCGTCGTTCGGGCATACGCAACACATTATTGTATTAAGAATAGTGGGTTTAACCTTTCGTTTTATATATGGAAGTTTTGTTAGCTGTAAGGTATGGGTAGTACTTGCTGTGTAAAGGGCGTTTGAATCATTCGTTTGCGATATACTCGTACAGCCGAAGTATAAACAATGCATGGCTTGTCATCAGATAACTTGCGAGAGAGTATATTGCGCAATGCGTAGCTACACAGATTAACTTTTTATTGTATATTTTGTAGACAATATTAGTTGTCTTCTCGGTTGGACAAAGCGAGTTTATGTTGCGCTGTGAGCTTTAGTCAGTTGTTCTAAGTTTACATTTGTCTATTACGTACTGAGGACATTGCTATGCGTTGCTGCTGATGGCATTACGACATGCTAGTTGTATACGTTGCTGCTGCTTGTTAGTCACCTTTCTTGTATAATCATAAAGACAACGTTTGAAACAGCCAGTGGAACTGTATTTACAGAACTTTAGCAGTCGCTAACTGCGCATCGATAACTAATTCAAATTAAAATTTGTTATTGTTAAACATTCTAAAATTGAGTTAAGTTAGTGAAAAGTGTTAATTTAATTATTTCTTTTTGTAAATTTGCTAGTTGGAAATATAAGCAAGCCCTTATAAAACTTATCTGTACTAAAATTCAATATGGCGTCCAAAAGGGCGTCCAGATCAAGCAAAAGTGCTGAATCAGATTCGAAACGAAATTCGGCTGTGAATTTTACCGAAGCAGAAGTGCTCGGTTTGAAACACCGACTTGATCTATTTGAGCATCAACTGCATTTGCGACTTAGTAACATAGAGGCCGCATTGTCCCAGCTTCAAGGCCAGTATGAGTCGTTTTCGAGAAAGCAGTCTTCGGCATCTACCGTTTCGCGGGACAATATTTTGGAGGAAGAATCTGAAAGCACGGGAGCAGAGGATTCGAGACACAATTCCTTAACAAATACTTTCAATCAAGAAGCTGTTCTTCTACTGCATGGACTGTCAAGGAACGACAGTGAGAGCGAGGAAGATTTACCAACTAGAATCAACATTTTTTTTCGAGAGACTCTAGGAATGTCCTGGGAGGAAATAAAAGCCTTAAGCTTCTCTGGATGCTCGCGTCTGGACTCTCCTGATTCAAAAACCAAGCACAAAAACTCCACCAGTCCAGTTGCTATCAGGTTTTACAAAGGAAGCGATGCCGAGTTTGTAAAAGCGAGGGTTTCAGTGGCGAGAATTCAAGGCTATAATATAACTGATTTTGATCTTACATTGCCTAGCACGCCGAAAATGAAATCGCCTAACAGAAAAAAAGAATTAGCATTTGGGTTAGTTTTGCCAAGCAACTCTTGTGCAATATAATTCTTAATGAAAATAAAAACCGTGATTTACCTAATTTATTTTGCAGGAGTGACATTCTTCGTAGATTATCGCCGGATCGCAGGAAATCTCCAAAAACCAGCACTGAAAATCTTGCAGAGGCTAAAGAGGGAGGTATGTAATCAAAGGGAAGCCTATGCTTCTATTCGTCTGCGGCAGAATAACAAAGACAATTCATTCTGTTAGACATGACATCCGCCGAAGGGGGAGTTGTTTTGCCCCAATCCCCATTTGTAAGAAACTTCTTGCGCAAAAGCAACATGGATGGCGCATCTGGTGAAGACAGGTCTGCTTCCGCAGATGAAAAGTAAGAGTTGATTTTTAATATTTTAAATTCAGTTGTGTTTTTTCAAACATTAGAGACCCGAAGTTGAAAATGAGAACAGTCTTTTTATTAAAATACACCAATAAATTTGCATAAATGTGTACACTTTACACTATTGACCCTATATAATAACGTAGAAGCCATTTAAAACATTTGATATAGTACATTGTGGTTACGTTTATTATGTGGTAGGTCACCAATACAATGAAACTACTTCCTGTTTAATGTTATTGTTGACATAGAAGCTTGTTGTTAGTGACGTGAGACTGACTACTTAATTTTAATTCGTTCCATAGGGAGAAAGCGCAAACGAAAAAGTTTTCCCCTCGCCGAAGTTTGCGGAAATTGAAACCACGGAAAGGCAGCAGCGGAAACGAAAGGAAGTCCCCACCCGCCCGGTAGGTTATAATGCTATACAACGCTGGACGTAGATTCTGTTATCAGGTATCAACAATATTTACCGAACCGACATAAATTTATAAGCAGGCTACTGTAAATCAGTGCTCAAGTAGGAACTAGTAACAAAATCCTTTCACTGTAAAATTCACATTCGGGTTTAAAATTCACATTTGGGAATATGTGAGTGTCTGTGTTCCAGTTCGTGCATCCGCAGTCTCGGCGTGATTTTTTTTTAAATTGCTGCTCGTTAACAAGTCTGACACGTAAAACCTTACTGGGGTTTTCACCTACTATGATTAACATTCCATATGAAGCACGTGTTCAATAAGTCGGGTAGTCACGCCTCTAGTACTTTCATCGGAGCTACTGGAATCCATTGTTTGGGCGGGCATTGCCGAGTAACCTTACGACCCTTTTCCGGTGTGCTATTCAAATAGACGCCACAATATTACAAAGCCAACTCGCGTGGCGGGTGTTTGAAATCGAAACAGGGAAACCAAACACCACAGCGCACTGGAATTCTATCGACAGTTTGATAAGGATAATTGTTAACTGGTATGCTCGTACCACTGCCTTGTACCGCAGATTCACAAGCTGACACAGACATCATGTAACTTTGACAGCATATCGTATATTAGATTGTGATGGTTTACCCAGCTTATTACGTTCTACGACTTATTTTTAATTCGAATCCAGCCATTTTTAACTGTAAATCTATACTGGACTGGTTCGGTAGAGTTCAGCCTAGGTTTTCTACTGAATTTATTAATGTTGTATAGGTCAGTCAGGTCAGGTAAGGTATAGGAAAATACCACACTCGTCGCAGTGCCGGACGACCTATGAATCATATTCAGTAGTCATTTTTTTATTGCGCAAGATTGATTCCCGCGCAACCAGACGTTAAATCCAATGATCGTATGCAAGAAATCTGATCGATAATCTAATGATCATTTACTGTTAAACATCTATCTACGCATCCTTGCGTTGACATATTTTAAACATTTCTTGTCAGAATGTTACATTTCATTTGCACACCACTGTCTGAATATGATGAATAATTAATGTTGCCAACTTCTCTTGCATATTCTCAATTAAATGATCTTGATTGACCTGTAGTTTTGACATTTTTTACAATGAACTTATTTCTACGGCAATAAATCAAATTACAATGAAGATAATTTCTCCAGCTGCTTATAAATTAGTTTTCATAATTTTGTGGAATTTTTATATAACATTATGCCACTGGGATTTCAACGTTCTTACGTCTTTGCCCCTAATCTAAGACATAAAATGGATATTGCATTGAAATTCAAAACCAACTATTATATTGGACGAGGGAACGTGTAAGTAATTATTTTAAAACAAATTATAAACATCATTGCCTCAAAATCTAAGCGTACAAAAAAACGGCAATTTATATTAGTGTTACTTAGCAACCCTTTTGAAAGCATCGTGATTATAGTATTCGTAATACTTTCATTCGGTATATTAATTTATAGTGATAATAGTTTCTCTATGCCTAATGATACTGTATTATACTATATTATCTGTGTTCTCTATAGATCCTGTGTGCTATTGTGGTAGCTGATGGTATGACAGGTTTTGAAATTTAAATGTGCATTTTTAGCCTACCTGTATCATATAATATAATTATTATTTGTACTAATAAGTAATAGCATCCTATATTTTTTACTGAGACTGGTTTTGGACATTGAACCAATAAATACGAAACTAGGTTGTTTTTTTTATTAATTATCTCTTCTGCACATCCCATTGGACATTGTACGCCCTACTGTCGCTTACTATACAATACAATGCACAAGCTTCGGTAACACGGCGATAGGCCTGCGGTAAACTGACGTTTGACACGTAAAAACGGCCCTTGCCTTTTCCCTTTAACGAGAATATAATATAAATTTTCTATCTTAATTTGATAATGGGTTAGTCGCACTAAACAAGTGGTTAACGGATATTGCTTTTAAGCAATCAGTGACTGGTCACCGGGATATTTTTCCCGACCCGACGCCTCTCTATTAACCTGTAAAAGATTGGGCATCTATTTTTTTACCGAGCCAAGTTTCGAACCCATGATGAGCTGGTCACTTGGACCTTTTTTTTGTATAAGAGTCGGTATATGTATCGGTCGCGTTAACCATTTGGACACACGACCGTACAAAGATTGGGCATCCACCACAGTTAAAACTGACTAAACAATTACTCTATAGTACACCTAGCGACGGCTTGTTAACGGAAAGCAAATGCCACGGATGTGGGTTCGATTTGGAGACCGGTTCCGACCCGCACACGTTTGTCAACGGCGTCCACTATCACAAGGATTGTTTCAAGTGTCGAAAGTAAGTTAAAAGACTTAATTGCATTTTCCTATATACCCTGAAATCACTTATTCTGTGCAACCATCAGACTATTTGCGTCCGAATTAAGTCAGAAGTCTGCATATATGAAGTGAATTGAAGTTTTACTAGGTGGCGCTAATGTGCTAGGTAGTATCTAACCAACGTTTTCCAAGAGGACATGACATTTGCCTATTTTTAATTCTTATTAAATTGTGCCTTACATGACGTACTGCTTTCAGCTCGTGTAAAACATTTTCTGGGACGTTTAACACAGCACTAATGGTCTATCATCTTGTGTAATGACACACACCAGCGACGTCCTAAGTAAATAAAATCCTCCAGTCTCGAGGACACACAAAGTATCTTTGATTATTTTTCTATATTGAAGTTGCGTCAACACTTCGCGAATATCACTTTCTGATATTTGCTTTATACGATGCTAGCTTTTCTATCTGTCACAATCATGAATGTGAAGTATCATAAGAGATGTAAGACCATCACTGTTAGACGCTTCATTTGAGGTGCAATTTTTCGAAATAGACTATTGCACCAATTAGATGGTCCTAAGATGTTATTAGGTTATTGTGAAAACACTCCTACATGTTACGCATTGTGAGGAGACGTTTACCAAAAAGTTAATTGCAAGTTGGCAACTGACAAATCCTTCCGGACGCGCATAGTTTCTTCAAGAGGCGTCTCCTGTTATTTTATTGACTCAGCGCTGCGGAATTCAGGTGTTTTTTACTGTTTACAAACCAGTGATTGTGCCGGAATTCAGCTGAGTCGTAGGCAGAGTAATTATGCTCTAGGTAAGCGTGAAACACCCGGATTTTTGTGATTATCTCTGCTTTATGTATAGAAAAATTGAAGTATATTCAGCAAATATTCCAGAGATATTATCTCATAGATAAAGTTAGATATGTCTCGAATTACGGTAATCCAAACTGTACAATAAAGTTTATTTGCGTCACGTTGTTTTGGGGACTCCTCGATTTCCATGTACGAGTAATGAAATGTCAGGTTAATCAGCGCCCTGTATATTTTGCAAACAATGACGGCAGTGAGGGAGAAATGGGAGGCAGTCTTGTAGAATGATAAAATAATTGGGTGTTGATTGATTTTAATATTGGCTGTTATGCAACGGCCTTGTTAATATAGGTAAAACGTCTGCCTAATAACATTTGGGTGTAATTCAAGGAATTTTTGTATTTCGAAAACATGCGATTTTATTAATCGAGATGGACCGTTCTTTATTGTGTTATACTTAACGTTCCAGTTAAAACAATAGATGGAAGAATCGTTCTACGACCACAAGGAGGTAAACAGAGGGCAGATTAACCTTTCTATCGCCTGCATTCGCGTCAATGCTTCTATAAGCATGTGGTCATAAGGCGCTTGTCGCTTTCTGCTTTATCTCATGCGACATGAAAAGGGCAAAAACGCGTTTAAACAAATGGGTTCCAAATGCGTGTTTTGTAAACACTGGTGGCTTTCGATCCTGTAAACGAAACTTGCCTTCCTTAAGTTTGTTTAATCATTTTCCGGTTTATAACAGGAATCAAGATATGTCACCTGTATGATATTCCGTTGGTAATTTCTAACCCAGGTTAACTATTAATTGTAATTTTCCTTAAGACTTATCTAAAAACACTTCACCTTGTGTGTACTGTGTGACCGTGATCCGAAGCTTATTGAACTTACTGCTCTTGAAGCAAAGAAAGCAAATAAAAATTTAAATATATGTTAAGTACTGTACAGTGTTTTGCAATAGAGTTGCAATAGTTTACTCGGTATATAATATTTTCTTTTTTTATACGATAGATAATTTCCAATGTCGTGTATGGAATATCAATGCCATTAAGAAAATTCATTTTTCCTGGTGGCTTTTCACGTGATCTAATATTCGCGCCAACCGTCTGCTTATGCGGTCCTTATCACTTTATACAGGGTATGAATTATGCATCTTTGAGACAAGTACTTTTGAAAGCTACAGGTCTGAAATAGTATGATCACTTATCACGTGTGCAAGGATTAGTGGCTTCATAATTGTTAAAAATATTCTAGACATTTTACATTAGTGGATTGTTAATGTGTCAGTTTCTGAAACCAGTTAAGTTTCATCGTTAGTTAGTTTAAAGTCTGTTAATAAACATTTGGTCTATTACGATCTCAATCTTTTCAAGATAGCTCGATTTATAAAGCAAAGAAAAGCAAGTGTTTATTAAGTCAGTTTTAATGTAAACACCGGTGGCACCGGAGTTTAGCCCACGTCTGTTGATAATATAGCATTGTTGGTGCACCTGTTGCAATATAGGCATATTAACAATACTGCCCCTTCCAATTTATTTGTTCCCGTTGTTTATTTTTTAACGTTAGCTTAACACAGGAAGAATATTGAAATGTATTGTATACGGAAAGTCAACTATATTCCTAATTAGATCGATATGTGTGAACTAGTGATTGCTTTTTTCTGGCAAGTAAATTTTCTACGCCAGCTTAGTCGAGTATTTTCTAGTGATTTGTATGCATTCAGCCTACTGTCCGCTTTGTCATGCCCTCACTATCCTGTTGGCAAAAGTGCACGTTAGCGGGCGGATTATATTACTGGCAGTTCAATCAAAGGTCAAAACTAAGCAAATTATGTTAGCTTGAGGGAAGTTTAAAGTCGATAATATTATGATTAGAGAAAAACAGTAGATTATATTAAGCATTGAAGTGTATCTAATCCCGCTCGTACAAGTCTAACTCTGACGACACTCCATCGCGTGTTACGGTGATATTGCGGGTTTAGGTTTCCTTTCCCTTCTGCAGCTATGTCAACTATCAACCCTGTTTGTATGTCGTGGTGAGACGAACGACGTAGTTTCTAGTAACAGTAATGTAAGTGTTGAGTGACTGGTGCAGTGGGAGTTACTTCAGCAGTTTCGTTAGCTGACCTTGGAACGAGCCGCAGGACTTATCGCAATTACGACGATGATTGATTTTAAATACGTTAAAGAGATTATTTCTAAGGAGTGTATGTCCTATATAAATAAATATATATATACAAAAATCGTTTAATTGTAAATAACGTATTTTTTTAATTTTCTTGTTCTTTCATTTTGCAAAGTTTTATTAAACGTGAATAATAAAGCTTGCATTTTAATTTTGGAATCGGATGTTCCAATTTCGGACATAATACGCGTCACTGCATTGAGTCGATTCACGTTTCGACTGTCATGTATCTTGTCAAGTCATTCCCGTCAGAGGATTGTAAAAAAACTGTACTTCCTTTTATGGCAGCTATTTAGTTTCCTTCACAGAGTGCATGTGTGCTATCTAAACTTAAAACCATTTTCTGTTGGTATTGTTTCTCTTTCCGTTATAATCGGTGGTATATTGGTACCGCGTCGCTTCAGTGTCGTGCGTAGTGAGGCGGCGGCAATTCAGTAGGAACTCGTGACCTGCTCAGTGCGAAGTCACCACGTTTGACGTGATACACGGTTGAGATTTTTCATGTGTCAATCAGATAATCGTAATGCACAATAGTTCAGCAGCTGAAGGATATTTAAAATACAATTTACTCTACTAAGGCAAGTTGACAGTAAAATGTTCGGGAAAATAGATGTCTTCTGGCACTTATACCTTAACGAGTGGTGATTCTGTAATCAATGAAACTAATAAGGACAATGTTAGCTTTCAACCAAAGGACAGTGTTAGTAATGAAGCAAGTTGATAATGAAGCAAGTTGATACAGAAGACAATCAGCGAAAGATTGTTTTGACTAGTATATGTGTTTGGTTTAAAGTCGTGTAATTGAATCATTGTTGAGGACCCAGATAAACTGATTGGGAATAATAATGTCAAGTATGATCTGTTTGCCTTTGGGATATTTTCACCGTGGTGAGTTCACGGCAGAAGTTGCTTACTTTTCAGGGACAAATGTTTGTCTAATTTGCAAGTTTGACTTTAAAATTCATTCAGACAACAGCAACACGTTCTTACTGCACGTGCATGGATTAATTGTTTGAATGTCTATGTTCCACCGAATAGCGTGACAGTGCGACAGTATCCTAATTTGTCGGATGTGAAATATTTGAAACATGATGCCTCAATTATCTGTGCCAACCATATTAAATTTATCATCGCTGGAACTTGGCGGGAGATAGCCCAGTAAATGGATGGTATAAGCCACAGAACATCAAAAACAAGTTTCCCTTTTCACAAAACAATAGAAAAACAGTTTGCATGACGGCTGTTGCCCAACTTTTTCCAAGTACACTCGAGTATTATTTGTGTTTTATGTAAACAACCTTAAAATGAAGTACGAATAACGTAATATATATGTAAAAGCCGATAAACTTTACAAAGTGCCTCATCATATTCTCTGCAGTGGGTGCGCGAACCTTTTTCATGTTACAAAATGCCCTTTACGAATCGTAAATATCACATGGTTAGATATAAAACACTGGCCCAAACAAGGGTTGTCATAAATCAGAAATAGAATCGTATGAAAAGTTTAGATTTTTGTCAATATTTGCAGACAATAAAACTGATTGTGATTCCAACGTTGTAAAGCAGTGGCCTTCGCAACGTGATGAAGAGCTTTGTCCAAATGTTTTTGATCATTTAAACTCGAGTGACCAACTCATGATCGCTGTTTAACGAAGCATGTTTCAGTAAATGCGGCTGGGCGAGTGCTGATTCTTTGACGATTTGATACTTTTTTAATAGAAGTATCAGTTTTATTTGGATAATTTAAAACCCATTTAACTAATTAAGTTCTCGTTATCAATACAAAATATTAACGCTGTACGCAACGGGCGTTGACGACTTCAGACGGAATATATATGCCATTCCACGTTGCCTCAATTGGGTCTTAAAATTGCGACTTTTCGAGGTTTTAATAATAAGGTGTCCTACAACGTAGTCTAATAGGCGCTATCGAAATCGAATTATATCTGTGTCGCCTTCTGTCTTATTTTTGTCACCGATGTGACGTGTGAACGAACTCCCACGGGGAAAAGAAACAGTTGCCTGTTTACGTTTCGAGATGTCGTGACCGGACGTGAACTAATTTCCACTTTTAAATATAGGTGTTTTAATCTCCATAAACGGGTAAATTTGATAAGGAAGCATCTATGTTTGCTAACTTTGACTTAATCGCTCCTCTTAAACGTTTAATTAAATTTTTGTTTATACACTCGATTTGTTTATGTTTTTAACCGACTTCCAATAACCACCATTTACCGTTTTAACGATGTAGTTAAAGGTTTAATTGGTTGTGCTTACACGTTTTATCACAGCAAAACATTATTGTTTTTATTCTATACCAATTCTTCACGGTAGTTTAAAAGCGCTGGGGATTTTACAGATGATACACATGACAGGATAACATGGCCGAAAACAGTAGCAGTTGCTGACAAAGCGCTGGTTTAAAATAAATTTACTCTCCACAAATTACACAAAACGTTGGTACGTCCTATTCTCTTTACAAGCAACCACCCTTGCGCACACAGTCATACGATTTATCTCGCTAATAATACGTTATTGATTTTCTGAGCGTAAAACAATAGACTAGTTGTCCCTTTCGTCGTTAATTCGTATCGATAAGGAATTTGCGTTTATCTTCGTTCTATGACTCAAGTTAATTCAACCTAGCATTCGCCCGCGACCCACCGCCGATCTATTTTAACCATGGCACCGCAGACCGAAATTAACTATCGGTGACATGGTGTCAATATACACTGTTGAACACCTCGAATAACTACAGGTAACCTATAATTAACTCCTTCACACTCATTCACATACAGAGCCGTATATTTTCCTAGGTTCCACACGCCATGTGTACGAATCCGAGTATAGAATATCAAAAGTTACCTCTTATGGTACGATTAGCCAATTAATTATAAACAAACGTATTTAATTTTCTAGATAATTATTAGTTTAGCTGTCTGCATCTTAAGAAACAGGGTTATTAATTTGATACGTATACGGTTTGATTAATAAAGTGCTTATTAATGGAGTAGTTTTGTTAGCAAATGGTGTATATAAGTAGTTGTAAAAGTATTTAACAGTTCAGGTTTCGTAACATGAAAACTTACATTGGCTGCTGTCAATTTGTGTGTTCGTTTCGTTTGAGGGTTGATTCACATTTACGTTTATGCTTATCGGCTTATGATGACTGTTTTATGGTTATCATATAGTCAATGAAAATGTAGTTGCGTAAAGCTGATAGACGTCATGTACTGAGAATTTGCTTGATGTATGATTGTGTCGTGTTCTAGTGCGTCTCGCGTTGAACATCTGTCTTTTGAGTTCCGTATCTGTTACTTCTCGTTCACACCGCGTCACACTCGTGATGGTTGTCAATTTTTTCTGCTAGTGCGAAGAGTAGAAAAAACAGTTTGAAACCATCATGCAGATTTATAGTTGCTTTGTATTGTTTTATTAGCAGTAAAAAAGGATCAACAGTTAAGTAATGAATAATCGTTGGATGTAAATATGATCAGGGTACTTGGTATTCTGCCAGTACAAACGAATTATTGTAAGCAAATTTTCATCTAACAGCAATTAAGTAACCCGATAACTGAAAGAGTTTCAAATTAGTTTCAGATAATTTGTAAGGGAGTTTCAGAATGACCTCAGTTCCGATGGAATAGTTGTAATTTTAGGCATTTCACTCTATTGAAGTTTTGCAGAGCATGCAACCGTATTTTGCAGCAATCAGCAGCTGAGTTGTTAAGCATGGTAGACAGGAAATCCACTATCTCCGTACTACACCGACCATTATGCAAGAGTGGAGTCGCATTTGAACGTCGCGTATAGTTTTAATATCTACGCACATAGTACTTCACAAGCCGGTAATTTTTCGATATGTTCGCTACGAAGTTACTGTGTAAAACGAGTAGATTAGCTTATTCAAGGTTTTTGGATATTAGAGAAGAAACGTGTAATTTGGACCTCGCAGATTTATTCAATACTGTAAGTAGTGCTTTCCAGTGAAGGTTACACAAAAAATACGTTTTAAAACTTCGCTTTGCATTCTCTCCATGCCGTGAGCAATCGTATAACTTGCCTGTAATTATCTCACTTGTTCGAACGAAGGGACCAGCATAGAAGGTTATTTCGGCTCGTATCTCGCAGTATGTCATCGTTCAATTAAACGACGGCAATTGATAGCCAATTTCCACGTACTTTTCTACTTTATGACTGTAGGTGCAGTCAAATTTACCGCGTCGCCGAACTATCAAAGCAGACGATTATTTTTTATGCTTTCGAGGAACAAAGATTCGAACAAGATATTGTGTTGAAAGTCAGGTGTAGTTCTTATCTATCTTTTCAGAAATAGCCTCACATTGATTCGATCAGCAACAGTATCAGTGACATTACTACGGGCCTGTATTTAAATAACGCCTTACCAGTCACCAGATAAGGTTTAAAGAATAACGGACAATAACGGCAGGATAGAGCAATAGCTTAACATAAAGTATTTATGGACTTATCTTGATCAAACATATCCGTTTAATATTAAAACAATAACTTATCGATTTTGTTCCTGTGAAAAACGAATGTATTGAAGCTATGTAAGCCTTAGAAGATATTAATGGTACAACCCTAAGTGATTTTAAATTGCTAGTTATTTTTAGAACTAAATTTAAAGAGAACAATGTTAGTCGGGTAACAGCAGTGCGCTTGGGTAAAAACGGATCGTTTGCTGCTGACTTTCAAAAACGCAGTCAACCCGTAAAGTGTACGTAGTTGCGATACTTCAAATCACCACTACTGCATGGTGGCATGCGAATCATCCAGAACGTGCATTTTACACACCGTGTCGCTGCTTTAATTGTAGTCCATTCATATATCTGTCTATGTACACTCAAACGTTTCTGCCTGTATGTTCGGATTGTTTATGTTAATTACAACGTTTTGTTTAATTCTACAGAGGTACGAGCTGTTTAATCTGTAACTAAGAGCTTTGGGGATAATCTTACGGATTAGGTTTGTGTGAGAATAGGTTCCTTCTTAGTTTAGTTTAAAGTATACAAGTTTCTGGTAACCGAAGACATGACGCTACCACCAGCTGCTATGATGCAGATGGAAGACTTGTTCTTTGCTCCGAAGAAGACGCGTCGCACTGGTGACGAAGGATCCATCGACTCCGGTATCTCAGCTGACAGGTTCTTTACCACTTGCTACGAGGAGCCATGGACGCCCCGTTTTCCAGCAACTAGACGACGACGCACGGCAACACTTACCGACCCTCGGCCTCTTACTCCCGCGAAAGTTCCTTTGGATTCTACCAGACTTTCTCTTTATGCTGAAGTCCGAAATGCTAACGGTGCAGTTATCGACTTTCATGACACTGATCGACATGCGTTTCAACCGATACAGCTTAAACCAATTTCGGGAGAGACCGCGAGACTAAGAACAGCAGATTCCAGACGTTCGGTTCAACTCAGACCCCACCAAACAAACCACAGACCAAAGCGACCAGTGTCAATGGTAACCCGACCAGAAACTCTTGAAATTGCAGTGGGATTCTCGGATGATTTATGTATTGGGTCGGTTTCTGCCTTTAAAGAGCAGTCAGACGAACCGAGAAAGTTGACTCGAAACACAATCGTGGGAACGAAAGATACGCTTACGACTGTGGTGAAGCCAAGCAGGAAAGTCGAAGAACAAGCTGAAGTCGAAATTACTGACCAGCAGCAATCTGATCCTGCAGCCAAAGTAGTTTTGCGACCGAAGAAAGATTCTGCAGAAGAATCTGAATCTAAAAAAGGTAGACGAAGATCACTGCCAGCTGTATTCTCACTAAGGCGGAATTCATTAAACGGACTTAGTTTGTTAAAGAACGTTTTTAGTCTTTCCAAATCGAGTGAAAAGGCAAACTCGAACGATAATAGAAGACAATCTTTACCCGAACAGAAAATACGTGAAAATTTACCGCCAAGAGGACGAAAGTCCAGAAAAGCCTCTTCTGCATCCTCGCTTTCTTCCAGTTCGTCTTCTTCTTCGTCTTTTAGCGGAAAACTTCGTCCAATGTTGCGTCGAAACCAGAAAAGTGAAAAGAGAAGGTATGTAGAAGACATATAGGCCAATAAGTACGGTTTAAGTGCATATTACTCTTTTCGGTTATTTTATATTATTGAACAAATATTTTATTTTGTTAGAAATGTAATTTTTATTTATATAAAGGTAGAAACACATATTTATTATTAAACGAGCGCGGATTTTCAAGACACATTTTACTACGCGCGTATACAGACAGGAATGCTAATCCTGTGGTCCTTTCTACTTGACCCTGTCTCCGGTAAGAGGCACTTTACCTCACGATTCACTTCTGTGGGTAGCGTGGCCTCTTAACGCAAGTGTGGTGATACAAGACTGATGATAGCATCAAAAATATGGATAGAAATGAATTTAACAGGTTGTGACTTTTTGACAGCCAACACATGCTTTTCCTTGGTTACATACGACAATGCTGATTTGCGATTAATTCTTCGTTTTTTTGTTCGTGCGGTTATGGGTTTTCTCATGAAATACCCGAAAAGCCAGAATTTTGATTTGACCTTGTAGTTAAACACACACAATAAGATAGTAAGGAAGTCGTTTGTAGACATTACTGTGGGAATCGTGGATTTTACGATCCGGTCATCGTTTGTCCTATATAATCTCTATACCCATTTCTGTTAAAAAATAACGATTATCTTAAAAAAAAACCTAGAGCCGTTATGACACTTTTCTATTGAAACGTATTGAATTGATTCTTTATTCAATTTTCAATCAAAATGTTTTAAAAGGTTTACGAAAGCATCATTACGAAACGTTTTAAAAATAAGAAAAAATATATTCTTACAAATCCATACATTATACTTCGATGATATTTTTATCACTTTGACGAATTTATTTTTACTGGTTTCGAAACCAGTACATCAATTGGCTCCGTCGCAAGGTACATATGTGTATGCTGTCTGTACATTTGTCGATCGTGGTGGCCGTATGGCCATATATATCAATCTCTAGTTTTTAAGATTGCTTTTTATTTGATGAAATGCGAATCTATTTTTACAACGCGATACCATCGATCACACATGAAGTGGGTTACTTTTGATATGCCGTCCACATGTTTACTAATCCAAAAGCATTCATTGATACGCGCTCTTACGCCACTACGTGTGAGTTTTGCGCAATTTAGTTGACGTATGGAGGGCGCTAAAATATTCACAAATTTTCTATCTTCGCGTTGACTTGAAATTATTAATGGCTTCACTGTACCGCTACGTCGAATAAAAAAAAACGTTAATTACCATAATTGCCCCATTTATCGTAAAATTCGTTAATATTGGTAAGCACGCGCACTCTATTTACCTGACGTAGCGCTACGCAGAGGCTCGTGTTACATTGCGTTTTACGGGCCGTTCAATCATCTTCGTTTGTCAGAAAATACATTATTCGACGGTATTTGCATGTGTTGTTCTTTGTTTATGAGCATTTTCGCTTTCTTCTTGATGCAAAATTCGCCCGCAATGGTTTTCTCTAATGTACCATGGCGCTGGCTGGGAGCAGGATAGCATGTTCGCGTGAATCAGCAGAAATCTAGTTCTGGTTGGTCTCACACGTTTAAAGCTTACCTAGATTACTTGTTATCTCCGCCTACTGCGCTTAAAACGGGTAACAGTACGGCGATTTGTAAGTTCTGCAAGGTTGTTTTCGTTATGGTTATTATACTCACGCGGTATTGTACAAATAAGAAACGGAAGCAGACTTAGTCGTCAAAAGGTAAAAAGTCACAGTTTGTGTCTTGCACAAGTCATACAAAGTTAAACAGAGTTCATTTCAAATCTTATTTTAAATCAGGAACGATAGACCGTGTATCAAGGAACACATATCCATTTTTTATACAGGCACATAGTCGACAATCAAGTTATAGTTTATATTTGTACACAAATATTTAATAAAGAACGTTTATAATATGGTTTATGATAAAGGAGTCGTTTGAATGACTAAATAACACCATGTTGCAACCGTCACGTTTTCTTAAATTGGTAATAGCGAAAAGTGATGCGAATAATTTCGGACGTCATTTTGATGAAATGGTTTGTTGTGGTTGGTCTCTTTAGACCGATTGTCCTGTCTGAATATTGTGCTGCGGAAACGGGCACTGGATAAACAGGTCTTTTGTACCAATCCACTGGTCACTTGAGACTCTTGTAAACCAATAGCTGCTGGACATCACCTTTCCTTCTAGTATTTGTTCAAATACGTGAAAAGAAAGATTGCTTTAAATTAATGCATAGTTTTTAACGTACAGTATGTTATAATGGTTTGCATGGAAATTTCCATCACGTTTTCGGATTCTATGCGTTATAGGCGCCAGGTATCGGCGGACTTGCCGTGGGCTTTGAATAGGAAACAAGTCGACCTCAATGACGAAAGCATAATATCCCCTTTTCCAAATAACGCCGTATTTGGGTAATAATATAAAACAAGAGGCTGTGCCATGAATTGTCTATTTCTGGTCCATTAGTCGGTCAATTCAACAGCGTTAGTGGGATCACGATCTTATCATTTTATAATATCTGTAGTATACTGAGTTAACTTGTGAGCAATTCGGATTGTGTGTCACAGGGTTCGCGAGGGTAGTGATCTCGTAGATAAGTTGAATAAAAAAGTCAATTCTGGCTCATAATTGACTTTTACCACGATTAAAGGAAAGGCAGGCCTATTGATCCCCAAAAGTCAGGTGTGTAACTTCGGAAGAGAAAGGAATTAGTTGCGCTTAAAATACGGTCAATACTAATTTAGTGCAAACCGTCCAAAATCTTAAGGTAATGTTGTACTGCAGATGGTTAGAGACCGCCAGCTGCGCTAGTTCGCTAGGGAGAAAGGACTTAGCGCTAATTGAAACCGCACGTCGGTGTATTTATTTATTAAATTTAAGTGTGGTTCTGCTTTTGCTTTTTTCCGACTTCCCGCCATACTCTGTAGAAGTTTAGGGGAAACAATCTATGCAAAGGTTTGGGTTATTGCGTGAAGCCCAATCGAAAGAACCAGGAAAATGCCGATGAATTGCCGGATGTGGTCATTTGCTAGATAACAATAGAGTTGTTCGCTACGTAATCGGGCATTGCGATGTTTTGTTTGGTCAACGAGGCCTACTTTTGAAACCTTTGAAAGAGCAGTACGACCGTGAAATATAGATAATCCATTGTGTTCATGAAATAGGTTTAAGGAAATTAAGTAAGATATAAATTACACTACCGGTAAGAAGTCTTTTTTGCGATATGTTAAATGAAATAGGCAGGGTTCTATTAAAAATTGGAATGATTGACTCATATTTTGATCCGCCGTTTCCTTTTCGCTTTTCGTGTATTGATTTTGTAATTGGTGCTATGGCAACGCTTTAAACAGAATCTTAGTTGCTTATTAAACCAGGAGGTTATTGAAAAACTTCATTCCGCATTCTGTTAAATTTGTGGTGAACGATGGTGTGCTGTTCCGCGACAGTGTGCTGTAAATTTTCTTAATTTGCTAACAAACCATCGAGGTATGATGTCAAGTATAGCTATGTCAGTGATTTCTTTTATGTCCATAGTTTAGACGGCGCTATAGTTATTGGTGCTTTAGAATAAAATGCTGTGTTAGGCATACTTATTCACATGGTTACCCTTTCTATTTCCGACAGTTTATTTGCTTTCTTATTTCTTTATATTTTCATGTTGTTCAGCACATAGATTTATTGATTTTAATTGTAGACTGAGTGTAAACATAGATCTAGTACTCTCAACTTGATTCGAACTGTAGTGGTCATTATTAGATTATTGAATTACGGTATAAATCGTCCATTTACAATGCCGGAAATGAAATGGCTGGATAATTTGCGCTCGCCGGCTGCTAGGCCGAAAAAATATCGTCCTGAGAGGTAAGTAACTAAGTCGATCCACTTTCTGCAATTATGCCGTATGCTGAAACAATAACTAACATTCACCTATGATTATTGTTTATTCATTCACTCCGTTCAGCCATGAAAACAAGCTCACAGAAGTTGGCACTTAGTTGTATAAGCTTTTTAAAAGTTCTCTTGAACAGTGTGATAACCAACTTCTTTTCTGTGACTCGTTTTTTTCTCCAGTCACGGTTCAGGACACGCAAATTAATTATTTGTCTCCTTGTTTTCAGATGCGACGCTGCGCTCACCTTGAAATCCGCTAGGTGAGTTCTTACTTTTATTTAATTTTACATAGATATTCATTTACAGTTATATAAGTAAATTGACATGGTTAAGGCCATATTAAAATAGCATAACCGGTGGTTGCAAATTAAACGACAACACTAATGCCGCAGTGGAAATTCCGTTGTTGGTCTTGGGCAAATATTTTCACTATTCGATGTCAACAGGGGCTGAACTTGTTATGAAACTATTTGCTCGCACACTTACAGTATACGAGTTTAATACATGAAATTAATGAATCTACGACATCAAAACAAAGCTTTAGGAATTATTTGTAATTGGTTAGGATGTAGAAAAAAGTTCCATTATTTTTGAAGTCTTATAACAAGTGTTGACATACTTCTAAAGACTTTTGATTAGCACACCATATTTATATTTAGTTACGTAAGAAAATTCGTGTAATGTAATGCAATCTATTACATTCGCTATATGGGCAGCTATCGACAGAGCAAGTGTTGTGTTTCTCACGCACTAGTCGCCGTGCCCAAAACACGTGGTACACAACTTCGCACCTATTCGTCGCTCGACATCGCTTGTATTGGGCGCCAACACGCTATCGTCTGACTCTGTGCCAGTCCAGAGAAAGTCTGCTTCAGCGAGTGTTCTTTCGTTGTACGTGCTCTGCAGAGCACCGTGGTGGCGTTAAAACATGTTCATAGACCACTGTTTTCATTACTGATTTGTATACAGCAATTTCTTCGACTGGGTATTTGTGTTGTTGCGCAACGACAGGAGCCAACGATTTCTGAGCACTCTCGACACTGGTTATAAGTTAGAACATGAGTGACCTGTAGCACAAAGTTTTAGGTAACCTCAAGCTAACAGTAACAACACAGTGTCTGCATACGTAGCACTAGCATGGTCAGTGAAATATACCAACGAAGCACTTTATTCGAATAGTAAGTTGAAATATTGCCGCAGTTATTACAAATAGATTTGCGCAATCGTTCACAGTTGTTTGCTTAACTGGAAAATGGCAGCGAAGGTGATTTTAAACTTGACTTGCAGTTTAAACTTGCCAGTTAAGAACAAAGAACAACAAACTTAGGGGCGACGTTGAGGCAGGTGCATCAGTCGCGCTATTTAGCCTTTACCTCGGTAAATCAAGAAACGTGCAGTTTTCAAAAGCATAATACAAAGATTCAGTTTGATCTTAGGGCAAGGAAAACAGCTTCCCACGTGCTCGAAAGGTTTGTTTATACAGACGGGCCAACTCTTTATTCGCGGTTGTGCGTCAAGTTTTAGGTTTATTTGCCTTCCCTCTTCTCCCTGCACAGTCGAGGTCACGCAAAGTTTCAAGTCTCAAGTTTTAGTTTAGAGGATGTTGTATTTTAAAACGGTTATGTCACATGTGATTTACTACGACTTAACCCACGAGAAATTTATTAAGTAAATACGTTATTGAGATTTTAACAGTTTAAGTTTGGGCAGGATGTTGTTTTGCTGTTTTCTAAACGTATGTTTAGTTGTTTTTAAAGAACTTGGAAGTTTTTAGGTTTAAACTTCAACATTGTGGATCTGTCTAGAAGTCTGTATTCCGTGGCAAAAATTTACACTTAAACACTTCGAGAGCAGTGATCCATGAAGACGTTGCTACGATTCTCTAATCGGAACTCAACCGATGAACACAAAGAAGAAGCGGACTCCGTCAAAAGCTATTCATTTTCAAAATGGCCGAGCTCGGAACTTCGCACTTCCTTGCCGTCACTTCCGTTATCAAGGCCGGCACACGCGCCATTGGGCCGTACCGCATCAGCTGGGACGAAAACGGAACAAACTTCCGAGCGGAGAAAAATATGGTCTCCTATCTCGGGCTTGCTAGCGTCCACAGACGGATTAAAATTGTGGACCCCGTCGCCGCCCCGTCGACGATTCGGCAGCAGAAAGAAACGGAAACACAGGAAAAGCGAATCCAACTACCACGATGTGCTTCCAGAAAATATACGGTGCTTTCCCTTATTTATTTTATTAAGTGATCAAAAGTGTTTTATGTGCCTATCAAAAGCCCTATAAACACTCTTTAATCCAATGTACGAAACAATTATTAACTAGTCAATGTTTACCGAATCAAGATCAGATAAATCGTAAAAGTGGTTGTAGAGCAGCAAAGACAGGTTAGATCTGAATTGGTTGAATCGAGTAAAAGGTTGTGATCGATAAATCCAATATCCAAGATCAATCAACGTACAGATCAATTACAGCTTTAGATTTAAGTTAGCGATTGCTGTGTAACTGCCTTTTTTATTAGGATGATTCAGGCAGAGTGGCTAATTTCGCGTTACGTTGTGGCGAGTTGAATGTTTTGACAAGTGTTAATAAGGCTGTTAGAAGCTTTTATTCGCCACAGGAAGGACTTAAACCACGGAACAGCGCTGAACTCTTGAAAACAGGAACTAATCTGTTTCCGGGACATGTTGTGTCGGGTTAGATATATCGATCTAAAGATCTGGTTAAATGCTTCGATAAATTGCTTGTCACAAGCGTTTTAGTGTGCAGGCGGTCTTGACGCTTTCTTGCTCTTTTGTGGTTATGTATTTTTAAAGTGAAACGAGACAATTAGAATAAGGTAGTCCAGTTTTATTTGAGCAGTAATAGAAATATTGTTGTCGCAGGTGGTTAACATAACAGGTTTACAGGTCTTTATTATCGTAAAATATTCTTGATGTTCACATAATGTATTTATATATTTATATAGGTCAGTGAAATAATATAGCAAGAAATGGGAAGTCCGGCGCAACCAAACTTTCGTTTAAATTTGTACTTTTTTAATGGGTTAATCCCAACTGTCAGGCATATGCACAACGGGATTTTATTTAGTTCGAAATCTCATTTCAATTTATTTCTAAGGGCTTCTGTTATCTCAAATAAGGGTTCTCTGGGGACTATGTTCGAACGACAGCCACGGGTTAAACGTTTAGAAAACACCGAGGCGGCCTCTTAAAAAACGATTTTTGGAACGCTGCTCCACAAGCTGATTTGCGTGGTCTCCATCGATTCGGTTTTGTTGCTCGGGTCTAATAATAGCTGCATCTTTAAATTTTTTTTGGGCAATTTTAGGCATTTCAGTGTATACTGGAGTCATAGACGCTTTCTTTCAACGTAAGCTTTCTCAGTTGTACCGTGGCGTGGTCTAGATTGGTTTTACCAGTGAACTGATACTGATCTCTGGCGCCACTTACGCTTCTCCGCCCGCCTCCAGCCGAGCTTTCTTTTAAAGTTTTATTTCTGCTTCAGTGGCTAAACGTTCATGGTCGAGCTATAACGTGAAACAAACTGTCCGAGACTCGAGGTCGCGTTGTTATTGCGACCGTCGGAGTCAAAAAGGTTGTACTGGCCACAGCGAGGGCTGTTTGCGCGGTATAAATGCATTTTTCCGCGCATTTAATTGGAAATCCTGAGTGTAAGTGCAGATTAACGAACGGCTTACGTCATATAGATAAACGACAACGCATGATTACATGTTAGACATAGTAATGCGTATCAGTGACTGAACTATTAGCTTCTTCTAGCACACACAGTAAATGCGAGGAGGTAGGAGATGTTTGATAATGTTAATTACAGCAGCATTACAGGATGTGTTTAGGCTGCGCCTCGTCACCGCGCTGTAGATACTGCATTATTTACTATATCTCATTGCAATGAAATGAAAAAAAGGTTTCTGAATGCTTTGTTATCATGTCTGTTACGACTTCATTCAGTCGGCCGAAAAGGTATTTTTCACCAGAGATGCACAGGCAAATTGCATTCGGTGACGAAAGCAATGACGAAGATGATGACGTCACTTATTTGCCTGCCGTGACGTGCAGGTAAGTTAGCTGGGGCAAAATTGTGTTGGATGAATGAGAGTGTGATAACGTGTGTGGTGTGTGCTTGATAAAAGAGGTTAGTTATTTTAAGGCAGAAAATGATCCGTTGCGTTGGTGAGCGTCATAGTGCAAGAATAGTGCTCGAGACAGTATGTATGTATATACTTTTTAATTGCATAAAAGCCAAGTCTCTGTTAGTGGAGCTTCGTTTGTCCAGTTCTAATTAGAGGAAGTCACATACGTGTACATTTCGATTTTTTCCTTTTAAGCCAGTCTCCAATGCATATTATACTATAGACCAAAAAGGATATCCAATTAAAGGATGCAGGGTATTCGCACATGGCGTTTTATTAAGGTATTTCACTCTCTGTTATCCGCTCTGGTCGATTGGAAGTTTATTGAGAAAGGCAATAGCCGCTTTTAGACAATTTGTTGTTTTACATAACGTATAGGATTATTACATTCATGTTACGAAAGCTTATATCGATTGTTCTCGGACGCGTTGGTACGAGGGGATCAGCTGTGCCAGTAGAATAAATATTGGACGTCGAGTAAATACATTCGTATCGGTAGTCGCTTCAATGCAATCATTATACCCAGATGCAGCTAGTACCCTTATTGGACTATCTTAATCGATATCGGTTTGCTAAACGCCCACAGGTCGCTTACGAAAATAGTGCTTGACACTTTCGGCAGATTTTAAGTCATTTTGGCGATTTTCTCCTTTTCAGCCGTAATGGCTTCACCACTTGTACAAGTCTATAATAACTAGCGGAGGTCGCGTTGTGGTAAATAAAAAACACGCTGCGAGCCACCCCGAGGCTGGAGTTTAATCGAGACCGCGTTCAGATGCAGGAAGATATAGCACAGCCCCTTATCCATTAAAAACCAACTCCTAGCACCATCAAGGGAACCCGGATAAGCCATAGCTTAAGCTATCAGTTCAATCCAACCGAATTGTTTCAACTCCCTTTTGTCTAGACTGGCAATGCACAGAAGGGGAAATTAAGTCGATCGTCACTTGAGTAATAAGAAGGCGAGATTTATTAAAAATCCGGATAGAAAGTTATTAGCTGTCAAACCTGTACGTTGACCAAATATTGTGCATTATCAAAATCTTAACAAATACTCCCACGACTAATTTAACCTTAATAATTGTTGCATTTGCATTTAAGTACTGTTTATACCTTCGTGTAATAAGTTTTGTTTGGTTTTGAATATGATGTTGACATGGGTAGTACAACGGCGTGGTGATTTCACCGGAAGCGTATTAAATGCTCGATTTGGCTCACGGTTTTTATCCCAGCGACCTAAATCATGTATGACGTCATTGGCCAGGAGAAAATCTAAATCGCCGCTAAAGCAATAACACAAAACATCGTTACAATTTTCCTGTTTTTAGTGGAGGTTTCAACGAATTTCGTTGTTCGCAGCTTGGTGTACTATCACGATTACAGCCTTTGTACACCTCTGGTGCATGCGATACTAGAACGATAACAATTCATAGTAAAAAAATTACCGCGACCAATAACCCGGTATCTAACTATTATGCCCTTGGCTTGGCAGAAATATCTAATCTTTACCACGCATCGCCCTTTGACTGAAAAAACACAGATGTTTTCGGCGGTTGAGAAGCACGGGTTGATTGTAATAGTTGTGTACAATAACGTGTTGAACTGAAGAGCGGTCCAAGTGGTAAAACCCGTGCGCCAAAGCGGTTTGAGTGGATCTAGCTTTTGGAAGTACTTTGGAACCGGAATAAAAGCAAAATTAGTGCGGCGTTACGGCTGTGGTGATGTATATCAGTGGTCAGATGAAACGTGCGCAGTTTAAATATAGCAAATATAAATATATGTATTTAGTGCCCCAAAAGTTATCGTACGATCGGCTTTTCGGATAAAAGTGCGGAGTTCAAACGTAGCAAATATAAATAATGCGTTGTGATTTTTTTTACAGAATCGTTGTTTTCTTGCACTAAGGGGCTAAAGATAGTCAGTTTGGTAGGCACAGTTGTGATGTGGGAAAAGTTAATACGGTTAAAGTGTTTGGGTCGTGTATGACATTGCAGCTTGCAGATGATATTTCCTAATCCCGTCGTTAGTTTTCCTGTTTATCGAGCGCAAAACAAAATTGTCTTTTAATCATGCGAAATGAGTGCGGTCACCTAGCGCAATTGCGGATAGGATATTGATCGGGAAACGTCTACAGCGGCTAATAAAATGCCTGCCACCCGGCAAATCTTTAGGGACCTCACGTCTGACCAGCGAATATTTTGTGCCAGATAAATGTGTTCTACCTTGTTTAAGCTATTGATGGCTTAGCTTATTGGTGCTTACATTAGCACAGCGGGAAAGAGCCGCCCATGCATTATTCATGCTGCGTTTTAATATCGCCGAATACCCACCACGCCAGGCGGATATAGGTAATAATTGGAGAATAAATTTTGGCATCGCAGATCATTAGAAAGCACACCACAACGCAACCTACTGAAAGGTTTATCAGATCTGTTTAAAATAGATTGGTTCGATTAAGCTATAGTCTATTTGCTAAGTAAAGCTAGGCATTGTTCAAGGTGGGATGGTACACGTATCCATTCATCGGAAGCGGGGGCGCGTTTACATTTCAGTCCGTCTGTCACAATAGATTCGCTCACAGCCCGGATAGTCGAACCGTGTATCGGATTTCGTTATGCAATTTGAGAAGAGCTCATTATTCACAGTCAGTCCGCATAATGGTCATTTTTATAAAGTTCGACGCAGCTGTCAGCGCGATTAGGATCGTTCACTGTCCGAGCGCTATATACGAAGGACGTGTTCAATATTATGGCATTTTACAACTATATAGCGAGCGATCGATGAAGCCAGAGATGAAGTGACAGGTTCCGTGCTTTCTACAGAGAAGTCGCGCCATCTAAGAATAGCCAAGTTTTTTTTTAAATCGATTTCACTACGGTTCCCTGTTAAATAAGCTTGGAAATATAGTGAAATGGAATTTGTAGCAGTAGCGCATATCACGCCAAACAAATTCTCTTTGTTTCTTATATTCTCGAATACTGTGAAACTTGGTCGATCTTATTTGGTCTTATAGTGCTTAATAAAGAAACCTCTCCGGCTAATCACGTCAGAAAATGTTTAAACATTGCTTCTGTTTATATTCTGTACGTGTTGTTGCCGCGGTTTCCAAATATGCAGCTCCCGGCTTTACACAAGTAGTCCTTTAATAAATTAAATTGATAATTCACAAAGATTTGGTAAATGTCATAACAATCCATGGTAGCATTATTGACTTAGATGGTAAATTTTTAGAATTTAATGTGCTTGTTGATGTAATGTTCAGTGAATCATGAACTCAATTTGCCTGACTCATCTAAGGACGAGTGTTGGTTTATTTTCCCAATTTAAAACTTCTCTCGTTTTAAAGCATGTTGTGTTGGAGAAGCGACGTGACAAAATTTAAAGGAGAAAATTTCAGTTTAAAATGAACTGTTCATTTTGTGGTCCGAAATTGTGTATTTTGTCTTTTTATCTACGCGTTGTCTGTGTTAGCTTTGGGCGTACAAGGTTTTACATTTCAGTCAGGTAATCCTATAAAATTGTACATTTCAAGACAGTATTTTCAAGTCGTTTGAGAAATTCTCTATTTAGTAGAAGTGAGAAGTAGTAAGAGAAAGTGTAATGTTGTGTGTGATTGAATGTGAATGGACGCTGTGAATGTTGCAGTTTTGCCCTCTAAATTCCCTAACACCGCATCGCTGGTCACAGTCCAACGTCATCGAAGTTGGAATCGCCGTTTGATGTCTCTGGTCCGGTCACGGCGGTGTGGAGAAGCATTGGCCTGAAGAGCAAGTCCGCCAGTCACCTTTCGAGTCCCAGCAGAGCCGCGCGAACCTACCGGAACTGCTCGAGCCAAGAGTGCGAGAATCAAGTGTTCACGTATAAGCAAGGCGGATTACGGCGAAATAACAGCTCCGACAAGGTCGACCAGATTAGCCCAATATCCGACCGACTTCGGTACCGAAGAGCGGCAGTTTCTTCCGGTACCTCGGAGGAGTTAATCGAGGTCTCTTCCGGCTTGTTCGATAACGGTTCGGAACTCGATGAGAACGGGATGCCGGTCAAGAAAAATACATTTCGAATTACAGCCCGTTTTATCGGTTCAATGCAAAAACACTCTATGCAAAAAACAAAAGCTGAAAAGGCCGCTGCAGCTGCTGCTATGGCAACCCTATTAACAGATCCGACCAGGTAGAATTACTAATTCCGCCTCCAAATCGTTCGACTGTGTTAACGCTGCACATCGCCATATATTATGGTTTGCCCTCTTATTCCATTTTAAACTTCGGTTTTTGTTAGTTATTTTACCGGTAGGTGGCACCAGTGAGATGTACTACCGGCATGGCGCCTCTACGCGGTATCTAATTATTGATCGTTACGCAATCACCGGTTATTTACCTGACATTATTAATAATCCCTTTAAGTGTCTATGCATTAAATTATATTTCATTTACATAAACGGTAAAAAAGCTTACATTGCTTTAATTCCTTTTAGAAAAGAATCCGACGGTGGAGTGTTATGTGAGCCTTGTTCCCAAGATGAAGGCGGAAGCAAGGTATCGGAAGCGAGCAAGGTATTTTTTGAAAATGGTGCCGAAAAATTAATTTCAACGTTACTTGTCCCTTACTAATACCTAATCAGGCAATGCACGATTGATGTGAAAGATTTTGTGTTGATTGTATAGATGGAATAATGTACATGGTACTGTGTTGTATTAATGTTTTTTGAAAGTAATTTATGCATGCTTTAGAGGGGCTTGATTTTAACATAGTGCAACGTGATCATTACAATGCACGTGATAGTTGATCTAATTAAGGGGGGATTTGTGAGAGTATAAATTCCAATGCTATCGATGTTACTCGTCGGTCAGTTGAACCTTTCGATCGATATTCTCGCATATGACCAACTCAAATTTGGTTCCACGGCCAATATGCATGGGTGCGAGGTGCTTTGTATGGCAGAACACTTTCTTAATTCTCTTATCTTCACCGCCAGGCCGACGACCTCTTTGCATTGTTGGAAAAAATGCAGGTAAGGCGATCCGCATATTGCACTATTACTTCCTACAACTATGTCACGCGTTTCATATGAACTGTTCCTGATGTAGGCCGACATTGCCTGAAAGGAATGGGTCACAGTAAGGTAGAAAACGAAACCTTTGCGGTTAGACAGATTTCGACGATGCATTTCACTGAAACTGTACAGCATGGGCCGTAAATCAAACAACAAATCAAAACGTTTATTCTGTTTATGAAATTAAATCGATAACGTTAATTCTTTATAAGTCGCCATATTAGTCAGCATTGATTTGAATGTATGCAGTTAATGCAGTGGGTTTCGGTCTGTCCAGTTTCAGCTGTAGTTGTCAGTGGTATTCCTTCTACTTGCGAGTTGTTGATAAGTACCGGATGTTATCTACTGCTTACAATGAGATTCCATTCATATTTATGGCGCCCTAAGCGCAGTAGCTGGCATTACATCGAAAGCCAAAGAGTATCTAATGCTCCTTCAGCAGAAACCTTCCATTCTTAAGAGCACAAGTTTAAGTAGCCTAACAGCGCTAAGAGATACGTTAGATTTAAATGTTGATATTTAAGTGTCCTCTGAAACAGTGCATTCTTGTGTTATATATTAAAAAGGGTATCTTCTAGAAACGGTATCTTCTATACCAACAAACGTATTGATTAAACGCAGCTGCCACAGGTATTTAGTAAGGTATAATATATCAGTCGCAAAAGGGTCATAAGGCGTTCTGTATTAGTCCTATGTCTGATGTAAGAGTTCACAGTACAGCCAAGATTCCAAATGCGTCGAGTGAGGAGGTATTCACGGAGTTTTCGATCAGCAGTTAAGTATTCGGTAAGATTAAACAGTATAGCCCTTAACAATGCTGATTCTTTGGTTGTACGCACCCTTCCGCGTTACCAGTATATCTTATGTAGTGATTCGGTGATTTGGAATCTCGGTGATTTACATTATGTTAAAAAAATAAAATTAATTGCTGGAAAGAGTGACCATGTACTTGATTCTAGGGGACGCGAATGGACGAACAACGCTGTTCTTTTCACATTGCACCAACTCCTGAAATCCAGGTCTGTAGATTCAATAGGGCCGGAAAATAAGCCATGGTCACGATACTACCATATATTAAAACCACAGACATTTATTGGGTTTAATCCATTGGGGGATAATCAATACGATTGGATGCAAATTAGCACTAACATGTAACACTGGTTGTTTTTTGTTGTTTCTGTGTTTAATTGTAGTGTAACTTTTGCTCGTACATCATTGAAGTGGTACAAGCACGAGCACCATGCATGCCTTAGTGGTGACTTAATTATTCATGAACTAATTATTCTAACACTGTAAATCACACGCCTTCATAAAGCTAAGGTTTAAATGCTTTCAGACATATAAAGAACTGCAAATAATTATGCGATGTGATTATCGTTTGGCGTTAAACAATTCCCCTACATACAGAATGATACACCCGCACCTCTTTACCCGTCAATCAACGAAGTTCTGCGCCGAGGTCCCCCATACGCACAGGTTATTCCCCCGCCCCATGGTGGTTACTGGGCTCAGGGCTTCCACCCCAAGTCTACCCACGTAACCGCCGACCCTACCACCCTCAAACCAACACAAACCGCGATCAGTTGTCGTCTACAGCGGGATGAAGTGACCACCGCATACCGAGACCACTTTGTGGGAAAAGTAAGTTTGAAAGGCAGATCATTGAGATTATTAACTTATGCTGCTGTATTTCTATACTTAATATGTCGGTACCACATGATTTTACTATAGATTTTATGAATTAAAGCTGTGCCAAATGGCTGGTGTAATACGCTGAAAGCATTTTCCGTAGTCGCAATAATAAATCATCATTTCCTGCTTTCCATATGTAAGCAATACAAATCAGAGTACTACCACTGGTTTCTATCAGGATATGATTGATTGAATTTAATACACATATATTTGTATCTGCCATTAGAGGTATACATGTATGTCGGTTCCATACTAGACAAATAATTAAGAAAAATACTTATATGCCCAAATACTTAACCTAAATCGTTTTCACATGGAATTTTATCTTCAAAGGAACATGTAAACATGTACGGTTACGATTACAACAACGAAAACAATGGCTCCATTATTATGTCAGTGAAATATGAAAATTGCTTGGACGGGAGCGAACTTGGTCAACATAGAGTTGTGTTGCGGTTAGTGATTAAATAATGTTTTCAATTTGAAGTTTTGGATATTGTGTTTGACACTTAAACTATTAATAATAACTGTAGAAGGCCCTGATCATTCTTTCCACGGGGTAATCTTTTATTATTATGGTGCTTGTATTTGTGACTTTTCATTATGTGACTGGCTAGTCGTGTTGTTTTTAGTAGTGTGTAGTGTCATTAAACAAATGTTATTCGATGCAGATGCCGAAATGCGTCTTGGACAAAATGTTTTCCTATTACTCCTGAGAGCGGTGGCCCAATACAGTGGGCTAAAAGTCTATGTGATGATATTACTGTCGACCGGTAAGTCCATTTGAAGTTATTAAACAAAAAGTGCGCTATATATAAGACATATTGCAGTTACTTTGTTTTACTACATTTTCTCTGATTAAGTAATGAGTAATTCGCCTTAATAGATTCTTATAATGGTCTTATAAATACATTTTGGAAAATATGTTCGATTGTTCTTATGCGAAACCGCAGAGCCATGCCTACAAAATATGCAGTGGGTCTATGGTTAAATTACAATTTCCAATCAATCTGATATAGCTGTTGTAATGCTATTATTTGCAACCAACCGTTTTTATTGAGATGTGTCGAACGATTCTTACTTCCAATTTCAATAAGTAGAATTATAAATAATGAACTGTATTGAAACTAGTATAGTAATTCAGTGCGGTAAAAACTACTGTAGATTGTTTTCATCCGCGTTGTTTTCGCGGAAATGCTCTTGCTAGTAGTTTATTGCAATTATTGCATTAATATAAAGCTTTGTGGAATTAAATAAAAATGTTAGTGTCGGGATCAACTTTACAATGGATAAAAATAATCCCGATTTAAATCAATTAGTACAATCGTGATTTTGACTTCATAACACTTCTAAAAAACCGCGTTCATATATTGAGATTGGTTCGTTTCGGAAGGGATTGTAGTTTGAAGCGGCTTCCCTAACCAACGGAATTGATTCATTTGCAGAAGAACATAAGTGCCAATAAAATAATAAGGATTCGATGAAAGTGAATTGATTTTTATCGATTGAAATCAGCGGGCATATATATGCATTAGATATGTCATAAAGAAAGCTATTTATTGTATTGGCCGTGAGTCACGGCCCGTGACCTTTTTACAGCGGAATTGTAACAAGCCACAAATGAAGCAGAGTTAATCGACAAGTTGAACAAAGCAATTTTTAAATCATGGCTAAATCTGAAACTTCGTCCAAACCCAACTTTACGATAATATGATATTTGTTTACAGATTTTACCCGATCGTATGTTCAAACGTGTGGCAGTCATTGGTGCAGTTCGATGAGCACAGTGTTAACTCCTCACACAAGTTCGGAGTCCTTTACCAGAAGCGGCGACAGACGAAAGAGGAAGAGGTGTTTGGGAACTGTGACGAGAGCCCAGCATTTAAGGAGTTTCTGGATTTCCTCGGGGACAATGTCGACCTTCAGGTAAGCCATTGTATTAATGTTTAAAGTTCCACCAAAATGTGGAAATCAACTTTTGTTTAACGGGTAAATTTTTAAACATCTACTAGGCTCAATAAATGATGGAGTCATAAATGAAGTCTTTAATATTCGGCGAATCACCGCCCCATACTTTAATGGCGCAAGTGATTTTGGTGTGGCGATCTAATTCACCGTTCAGAAAGTAACAAAACAACTTCATACAGGGATTCGGGGGGTTCCGTGGCGGCCTAGACGTCAACCACGGTCACACAGGCCAAACTTCAATTCACAGTCATTTCCTGGATCAAGAGATTATGTTCCACATATCCACCAAACTTCCGTATGTCGAAGGAGACCGACAGCAGGTAAGATTCGTGAAATTATACACATTGAGGACAGAGAACTCGTGGTTGACTCCGAAGCAGGGCAACGCAGTATTTATAAAAGAAGCATTCATATTTGTAACACGCGCATTCAATCCACAGTCGAGTTCGTGCAGCCATTATAGCGGGTGTTGAATACGATAGAAACACATTCTTGTTTTTGTACAAATCCCATAAAGCTCTGGGAAATGCCTTTAGGCTGACGGTATAAACGTCTCTGTCGGGGAGGGTTGAGAAATACCTGTATGTTGACTTGTTTTATCGCAACACAAAAGAACGAATAATGGCAAATCATGAAATATACATTCGCGTCGGCCCAAAGGCAAAAACATGCCCATGATTACTTCAATCTAAAACACGAATTTATTTGACATGCAGCTACAACGCAAGAGGCATATTGGGAATGACATCGTAGCAATTGTTTTTCAAGATGAGGAAACTCCTTTTGTTCCCAATATGATTACATCGCACTTCCTGCACGCGTATATTGTTATTCAGCCTATTGATCCCGGAACTGACAACTGCCGATACAAGGTAAATTGCAAACTGTAGTACGTACCAGCACTTTCACATTTTTGCTTCGGTAGTGTAAATTTTGCTCTTTTACTCCATAAATCAAGCATCTTATTACCTACTGTGCGGGCATTGATAATCAATTAGACCTTGCGTGTTAATTGCTAACGGGATTAAAACATTAAAGGTGTCGGTGACATGTCGCGAAGACGTTCCAGAATTCGAGCCGCTTGTCCCGGAGCCAGCTGTTTTCGCCAAAGATCACCAATTTCGAGACTGGCTCTACTGCAAGCTCATGAACGCAGAGTGGGCATGCTGCAAGTCTGAACAGTTTGCGAAACTCCAATACAGAACGCGGTAGGTATCAAAATACGCTGTTTATCCGACATATAATTCTACACAACCGCTGTCGTTTTCCCACGCTCGGGAATAGCGATGATATAGTATTCGCTTACGTAGGTTCGCATTGTCCTCTAAAAATCTAACTGTCTCTTCCTGTGCCCATCATGAATAATAGATATATTTTCAATAAAATAAACATATCCGATACCAGTGTGTGTTGCCGTCGAAGGTAGCGGACCAAACACGACTGCAAAACGCATTTACTGTATACATTCCATATGTAAATCGCTCTTTGTATTCTGGTAGATCGATGTTGCTGGACCAGCTACATGAAGAAGTCAACAAAGGCACCGAGATGATGTTAGGACTTGCGACTCAATCCGGTGGAGACAACATCAGCACGTCGTCGGCATCATCTGATACACAGAAGGATGCGACAAGCGGATTTTACGAAACTTTTAAGGTAACTGTACGGGAAATAGCAGATGTTGTTATTGAACGACGCACATTCACAGCCGTGTATATTACATGGTTTTCGTGCGTTTTACGTTTTTAAATAGTATATTTTCCATGTTTTTCCATTTCATTGTTAGTTTGGCCTTTAATATTATTTTTAAAATGTCGATGCATGCATTCTATAATATACAATGCAAACAATGCTTGGCGTAACATTTCACAATAAACCCATTTACAGAGGTTGGCAAAAAATAAATCGTTTGATGACACGAATGGAAGCCCTACTTTAAACAACAGAAAAGGACTCTCAGACCGCATTTCTGTAAGTATTTTATCAGCAGATTGTAATCTAGTAATCTAGCTACGCTAACTCGACAGTTGGTAGAGGTAATCTGACGATAGCGCTTGTTATAACGTTTTTAAGTTATTCATTTACGGGTGTAAACACATATTTCTTGTATCCGATATATCGATATGGTGTCGTAGTATAACTCGTCATTTTAACAGGATCGAAAACGGGCTATTACAAAGAAACCGAACAGCAGTTGTGACCTTAATGGTTCAAAAGGGTGAGTAACAATCAATGTTTTTAAGAATAAGTGACGTTCTTTTGTAAATGAACCCGGGTGTGATATCGTTTTAAATTCACAGGGACAGCAGACACGGTATGCAAGATAGTGGTCACGTGTCTGACGCTGCAAATGACCGAAAGTCTAATCAGGGAAGCGTCAACTCCCTTAACGAATCACCTCAGAAAAACAGGTACAAACTAACATGCGTTTTAGAATTCCTTTACTTTTTTCTTTACCACTCGAGAAGTACCGACAACTATAAATACAACTTTTCAATATCATTTTTTGTTGTTGCATTATTCCGATTAGGTGGATTCCTTTAACGAATCGCCACAAAAATCTCTATTATAAATTTAAATATTGCTGAGTAGGTTGTATTAATATCTATTGCAAGTTTTTATATCCTGTTTTGTAATGAGTCAGATCCTATTCTAATTATAGTTGACGTTTCATCCACAGGCCGCTTCGTTCCGCTTCCCCGTGCCAGTCGTGTGGGAGTTTTACAAGCCTGGACTCTGACACAGGACTGGTAAGTTTATGTTGCCAACATTGAATCATCTATAGATGTACACGATTAGTTGTATAGGGTTGTATTAGAAGAAATATAAATCTTATGCATAACTTTTCATATTAAAAATTCGATTAAAATGGAATAAAGCATTGGCGTTATGTCTTTTAAACAGGGCATCTCATATAAATGAATACATAACGGTGCGAAAATATGTTGTAATGTGTAGTAAGTGCAACTGTCGCAAGACTGGGTGGTGCATTCTTTATTGTGTCATCTTTCGTATAAAAGTTTACCCACGAATTGCGTGGGAAATGCGATACTTAACCGCGATTCGTGCTGCGCTGAACTTGACTTTCGGGTCGAATTCTGAACGGAAGAACTGAATTGCTTCCGCTCCTAGGAAAGCATCGCTTCGTCATCAAGGACCGACTCCTGGCCGAGAAGCAATAAACATTCGATCCTAAAGAAATCGAACAGCAGCACGGACCGGTGTAGGGAAGCGATCGTCGAAAACGGGATCCTGCGAGAAGATGACGAACGCGGTCTCAGCGTCATCAAGTCGGAGCTGGAAAAGCTGAAACTCAAAACGCGCGAGTTCTCGACCCAACAGCAGGAAATATTGGTGAGCACTGGAGCCGGAAACTAACCGAAATGCGTATTGCAAATCGATATTTCGTTCTTAGTTGATCGGATTTGATATGTCTTTATATAGTATATATCTATACAGTCGTGTTCTCCCGAATTGTAGTACAGCACGATGATAGCTGTTAATGTGTTGTAGCGTTTCAACATGTTTTAAATGTGTCACATTCCATTTTTAATTGGTCAGTGAAAACCGACTTGATTTTTTGCCTAAGTTTTGTAAGTTATGGCCAAGTATGCATTATCACTGTGCATATTTGGATATTACTATATTTGTTGTGCTTGTTTTGCAGCGCCTACGTGACGAAGTAAAGCGATTAAAAGACAAAGATTCAAACCAAAAGAAAGGTGACATTAACGCGAATCCAACAACAACCACGGCGGAACATATGGTATGACGTATTTACCTATGACGTCATTCGATTAAAACAACCATAACACGGTCGTTTTTTAGCCTCTCTGTAGCTGCCCAAGAGATAAGAGTCTTGCATAGGCTCTATTTTCTTTCCAGTAACTATCGAAACATTGGAATTAAATTATTAAAAGAAAACTTTCCCCACGTCTTCACGAATTACGTATCTTGTCTTTTGACTGTGAATCTGGTATGAAAACTGTACTGTTTGTACTTCCTTCGTCTCCACGCTGGTCGTTTCGCCCTGCCTCCCACCAAAAAAACGATTTCCTTTTCATATCTTTTTTCTTATTTAAAATGTTGTATCCCTTTATACGAGTTCAGTTTTGCACGGCAGAGCGTTTCCCCCATGTTTCATCTACGAAACCATCCGGGAGCGCACGTGTCGTTTTTTTACCGGGCCAAGTTTTGAACCCATGATGTGGTCGTCACTAAGTTGTCTGTCCCGGCAAAACACAGCTGCTAACATCGCCCACCAGTATTCTACTACTGACTTTTGTGTCCGCCACTACGTGTATGAGCGTCAATAAAACGAAACCAAAACATGTTTGCCAATGACTATAAATTAAGTCTGACAAGCGAGCTTAGTCGGTTAGAAACCGTCTGAAGATTGTGGGATCAATACCAGTCAACGATTGTGTCCTTGGCGAAGTTACTTAGCGGACGCCACCTTAACCCATTGAATTATTGGATTGTTTCAAAAACAGTCTTTGAAAAAAACAGTCGCTGTCGATCATATACAACACAGTGCAATGGCTCCCTATGGCGGACAAAACGCAATCGAGCGATTGCCTGTTACCTTTTCTGTCCATGAGGTTAGAATATCCTATCCTAAACCGTATTCGAATTAAATGAAAATAGAAGGATATTGTATTAGTAAGTAATAGTTTAAAGAAATGGACATATTGGAAAACTTTTAAAAATTATTGTACATTTAAACCTAACCACGAACACAGCCATAATGCCCATTCTTGCCGCTTTAGGTTCGGCGGATGAAGGTCGTGAAACGAATCAACATCACCCGGACGACCATTTATGATAAAAAAAAACTTATTTTTATTTCATATTATTTACGACAAAACCCCACCTAACGGATTAATGTATTATCGTACCATTCTAAAACATTAGACGCCAAATAATTACAAACCTATGACGAAACATCAGTTAGTAAATTTAATAAATCTCTCCCTAAAGAGGTCCATTAGGTCACTTATAGGTTAGCAATGTACTCTAAACTTGAACGCATTTCTCCAAAAAACGCGCGGTAAACCCACACATAACATTTAATAAGCATCATAGCGTTTAAACATTCGAACTGATACAGAATCTTTTTAAGTGGGCATCGGCAATTGTTTGCACAAAATAAAAGGCAAATAAATTTCTTCGTGCATTATAAAAACAAACGCAAATTAGTTTAAGAAATAAAGTCAGAATAAAGAAGAATCAATTTTTCACATAAAGTAGTAGATCAGAAGTATATACTATTAATTACTAATCGACGTAATTAAGAATTAAGTAAAAAATAATTAAAAGGTGCCTAAATAGAGTCTGTTTTATCGGGATTCGGTTTGAACGTACTGATGTCTGTATCGACACCAAATCGCCGCGAGAGGGCGTCCAAGTCTCGGTTGTTGGCCAGGGCGTAAGCGTCGTCGTCGCGCATGAAAGAGATGGCCATGCGGAGAGTGGACCAGATGTTGTCAGACATCCTACCGACCTCGCCTTTCGGTCCGCGACCGCTGCGTTGGACGTTCAACGCTGTTATGAAATGTTCAACCGCTTCCCTGGAAAAGGTAGAATATCTTACGGACGAACACTAGTTTCACAACTCAATCTATTATTTTTTTCCTGCTCTGCAGCGTGACTATCGCAAGTCAAAGGACCGAAATATGCGATTTTTATACAATATTGACGAAGCAGGTAGCACTCTATCACTACAAAATCGCCCCAAATACGTTTTAAACATAACACATCGAGTATGCATTTAGAAAGATTATTACACGAAATAATACGAGTGAATATAGAGCAAAATCTTGGTAATTAAACCACTGAATAAAACATCCAACGTACTTGTGTGCGCCAAGGTTGATACAACTTATTCCCAAGTTGTATCTTGATCGAATGAAGCCTGGATTTAATTCGAGAGCCCTTCTGTAAGCCTGGACCGCACTTTCTGATTTGTTTCCGTTGGCGAGCGTGGCACCCAATTTATTCCACAGTAAAGGGTCGTCAGGTCGCACTGCAAGAGCTGCCTGCAGATGTTGCTGCTTAGTGAGGACGATTAAGTGGCATGGTTCAAAACCAGTCGGTTGCTAGTAAGTTGCCTCCTTAGAGTAGTATTTTGGCGCAGGTTGCTTTAAACCCATGGATCGATGGGTTAAACAAAAACAATAGTGCAATGTCTCTAACTCAATACAGCACAGTGCAATCATTTCGGTTACCTGACTATCTGTATTAGAACGTCTAGTTTTCCCACATATTGTGGAATCATTACTTGTTTAAGTTATTACTGTCGAATGACCTGTCCACAAAATACGTGATTGGTAGGTATGTTCACAATCCCACATTGACCATGGTCCAGTGATCACACGTTGCATAATTAGTTATTGCTAATCAGTTGGTATACTGTTGGTTTTAGACTATAGAAGATTCGGCAGAGACAACACTTTTTATACGACTCATTAGACTACATCGGGTTAAAGCAATGTCAGTCAGTATCTTGTCGTGGCACATATGACAGTTCATCAAAATATATTAAGGTACCATGACCATGTCAGTAACAGATTAACTAAGTCAAAAGATCACAAAAATAAATGAATTCAAATTTTCTGCTAATTAAAATGATAAGGCAACTTAAAAAATATGACATAAAACAGCAGTTCAGTTGTTTCACTAATTAAGAGACAGCGACTTAGTTCAGTGAATTCCAATGGCGCAATTATATTTGCATTCCCATTAAAAATGAAAATGTTGCTGCAGGAAACTGCGTAACCATGTTTCCTCAATCATGTTGATTAACATTGTTGATTAACTGTAATATAATCTGGCCCATTGGCGTAACATTGTGAATGCAGACTGCTTCATTGCTATGAACCCCCGTTTAAAATTTTGCCTAAAATGATCTGGAATAATCATTTTGACACAAAATCAACGTCAATAACCATATGCACATATATGCATTCTGTAACTACTTCTGTAAATATGACAAAACCACAAGTTCTACTTAATTTAAATAGTTACTGGTTATAAATGTTATGCTTTAATCGATACTCACTTGAAAGCAGTCGATGGCTTTCTCATAACCATTGGAAATATTAAATAGCACACCAAGTCCACATTGAACATCCGGGTCAGGATCAGTAGGCGACATCTGAGCAGCTTGGATGAACAAATCTTGCACTTCGTGGAAAAGGTCACTACCAATGCAACATCAATGGTTATATTTACAATAATGTGACACAACAAGGATTATTTTTATGGTTATAACTTCGCGTTTGTTTTTTCGCAAACGCCATTGTTAGTTTCGCTTTGTTTATTTCAACATTGTTTATTTAGTATAACCTTATCTACCACTGCAGCTGATCATATAAATCACTGTTAAAATGTATACTGGCCAATTTAGTTAAGTAATTTAGTAATTATTTAATTAATGGGTAATGGGTTACAGATACACACTAGGATTTAACATCAAATAATGTACTTTATATTATGAAATGCAGACAAATTAGTGATCAGTGTGGCCTGAAGGAAATGCACACATACTTTGCAGGCGGAAAAACAAGCAATTGTGCATATATGCCCAATGCCTGGCTGGACTCGGGTTGCTAAAACTATTATTAAAGATTTGACATAACTACAATTCTGTCCACCCATTTGAATAAGTACCGTATAAGACAATGTGTGTTAAGTGCCTCGAAAAGGGAAACAACCCTCAGGTTTAGTGGCCAAAGTTGAGATTAAAACGATAATCAGTATTTTCTCCATGAAATATTTACAACTATCGAATGAATGTGGTTACCTGTTAGCCACACTTCCAGTCCAATGGTGCACGCCTGCTTCGATATCTTCCTGGTTCTCTCTACGTTGGTTTGCTTGTAAATCCTTATACCTAGAATTAAAGAACACAACTTGTCATTTGAAAATGTTGTATCAAAATTGACTGGCGGCTGGGGCCTTCTGTATTGGGCAGCGATGTGGATGTAGATTAACCACTTTAATTACTTGGTTCAATTTTCATTATTGATTAGAAATATCACAATTTTTTGGCTAAATAGGAGGCTAACATTCAACCATGTCGCGGTAGTAAAATGAATAAAATTATGGATTGTGCTGCGCAATAAAATATTGCGTTAACTGGGGTAATAGTCAGGTTACGGTTTGGAAGAAGTCGTGTTCCTGAAACTATTGCAGTGGGGATAGAGACATTGCTAATGCTGCAGCTCAGTGGGTTAGTGGACCTAAAACTGGTCGCTAGCTAGTCGATTGTGTCCTTGGGTAAGTTACTTAACGGACATTGCCTGAACACAATGAAAAGATGGGCTCTACCAAATTAAATGAACATCTAAATTATATACAACACCCAGCCATAGCTGTAACCGGGCGGTGGGCGCGAGGTGATCTGACAATGGCCTGTGTGTTAACCCCCTTGGTTTAGTGGGATAAACATAAATATCCTATTCTATCCTATCCTCTTTAGTTTAACCCTTTAAATAAGTGGGTTTAAGCGAAGTCCTCTACGTGCTTTTACAAGGATACATCCGACCACCCATTGAGTGCATGTTTTAATCCCACGAACTTGATAGAAGCATGCACCACTTATTTGACTCCATTGAATTGAGATTCTTTAATGCCTTGGAGGTGCCAGAAAATTAATCTAGTTGCAAACTTATCATGACTAGCATATTTTACAACAACACTATGCGAAGAAAGGGGAACAAAGATTTAAAATGGTTTCCATTCATTCGCAATCAGCACATTTGGGGGACACAAGTCTTTAGATTATTATGTTCTTAGATTAATGATATTGTTTGGTTTAAAATAGTGGTTTTTAAGGGAGTCAAACAGTAGCAAACATGTTATAACAAAATGATGATTGTGTAAGAAAGGCCTTCAAATTACAAAATAAATTTTGCTTAAAAATAATGGTATTTGTTGTGTATTAACCTAAAATGTTTATCCTATATTTTTGATACTTTTTTTCACTGATACCAATATTTTAAGGAAAAATTATTTTTGCTGTTAGATTTAAAAGACTAAAAAATTAATGTCAATAGGTTTAAAATACCTGGGATGAGACTGAAGCCATTTCTTCAGCGTTCTACAAGCTTGAGATTGCATCGATTCATTTGTTTCGCTTACAGCAAGTGACATCAACGCTGGGAGGTTGGATGGTTCAAGCACAAGGCACCTGCGACAGACGACAGTCATGGTTGTTGTAATACTGGTTCAATTACCACGGGCTCACAGAGCTATTGCAGTGTATTGTATATTGGGACTGTGGTTTTTAAGTGATTCATTTAAATGTGGTCAGGTTGTTTGAAAAAAATAACCTCCACCTTCTAGAGTCTAGACCTGGGGTGGGCAACTTTTCTAGTCGGCGCGCCAGATGTGGGAAAATGAAGTCCTTGGTGGGGCGGATTATTACATAAATAGTATTCAATATTTTAATTACAGGTTATGGTTAGAACTGTCTGCGGGCGGACCCGTTACAGGGTATGATTAGATACAGTCTATGGGGAGGTCAAAATGCCTTTACGGGCCGTATGTTGCCCATCCCTGGTCTAGACCATGTAAAATGTACATTTGTACACCTAAGTATAACAAAACAAATAAAAAAGTAGGATAAAGGCATAATAAGATTAATAAGTATAGTATACAAGAAAATCTTCAAAAAAGGTCGATATTAAAACTAGAATGTAATCTCTGCATTCATTTTAACGCGTCGAAATCTTACCTTTGTAGTGCACTTATGGCGGCTTGTTCTTGTTCATTCTGGGCCTGAGAAGTGCCAAGGTACTGCCAAGCCTGTACGTAGAGATATAATAAGGATTAAGCATGATTTTTTATGTTGGATCTATAGAATTAAAACGGTATGTGCCTTTTTTCAGCCATGGGCTAGAATACAGTTACTACATTTGCTATTGATTTTGACTTTATCAAAATTAACAAAGCTAGTAGCTAGTAGCATGTGCTGTAACAGAAACATAACAGAATGAGTAGGCAGCACACAAATGTGCATACATTGTGAATAAGTAAGCATTGCTTAATAATGATTACATATTGCGACTGTAAATAGCTTTAACCCGTATCAATTAATTTAGATTTACATGTGTTTATTGACTGGTCTGACAACTTTTCATATTATACCAAAATGACCACTTTTGGCAATAATATAGAAGAAAAAAAAGATGCTTTACAGCACACAAGTTAAACAGTGCGATAAGGCTATCCTCTGTAAGAGAATCATAGAAACCACAAAGAAGATGGAACAGTATGGATCTATAATCATTACGAATATTGACTTTACAAAATGAAAATGAAATTTAATTTGCCTGGTTCAACAGAAGTCAATTTCAAAAGGCCAAATTTAGTGTTTGTTTAAAATAATGTATCGTTACAGCACCATCTTATGAGCAAGAGATCACACTTACATATCACCGCAGTTAATTATTAACAAGGTCCATACACACACCAACCAGTTATTACTGTCGATTCAGCATTACTGGGAAAAGCGGTACTGAAACCATTCAGACACTAATGCTGGTTTAACTCATTTAACCCTGATACAAACAAGACCCTTACTTAATTTGACTATACATATAAAGGAGCTGCATAAAATTACCCTTGTCTGGGTTGAAAAAGTGCATCACTATCAAGCATATTGATGTTATGAATAAGTCGTATGGAACAAGAACTTGTTTTTTTTAGTGGAGCAAGCGGTACAACAAGCACGCAAAACTTGACAACAATACCCATAATACTTTTCTGTAATAAAGCCTAACCTCCATATGATCTGGATCACTCTGTACTGCAGCTTCAAAAAGGAGGACTGCATTAGGGAGATCCCCAAGCTTTAACCTCTTCAGACCTTCATCGAATGAATTGGGGATGTCTTTGAATGGATTTTCTTCTTTAAAGTCATATTCCTTTGAAACAAATAACAGTGCTTAAACAGTGAAAAAAAACTATTTACTTATTTTTTTTATCACAGAAGTACACACAGGTTAATTTGAATTTAAAGAGTTGTTTTAAAATGTATTTTACTATTTGAACACATGTCACATGAAAGAAGTTTTGTGATGCAATAAAAAATTACATGTTCAGCACGTCAAATAGGCCCCACTACCACTAACTAACATTTAACCAAGAATGGTAAAATAGGTTTGAATTATGTACTTTAATTATTTTAAGGATAAAATAACTAAAACACTTAAAAAAAACCTTAATTAACTAATATTCATTTGAACAAAAAGGGTTAAATACATACAGTAATACGATGTTCTGAGGAAAACTCTTCCAACCAATCCTGGTTATCCTGTCGCACAGATTCATTCCATTGATCGTTGAACTTATCCCACAAATTATTCTGAATGCAAAAGAGATTTATTCTATCATTTTGTAACAAAATGCAAGGAGGCCTTCCTGATAGTGTAAAATAATGCAAGAGCTACGTATGAATTAAATATGGCCAAACGTGTCAGATGCTTGGTTGTTGAATCAAAAGCAGACACTGTTGTAAATTTCGGGCAAGCACTTAGCGGACAACAAATGAACCCAGTAACATAATGAGTTGAACTAAAAGAGAAACAAATAAATACACTAGCGTGCAACAGCTTTGTTTTACCTGTTAGTAGGCAAGAGGCATTTTGATAATTGTGATAACTCTGTGTTACCCTATTCACAGAATAAAACATGATATATCCCAGACTAGGTGAAAAATCGTCATTGGTATTCTCTGGGTTATGTAAATTTTTTAAACATAAACAGCTTCCGTTCAGGATACTATGTGACCAAGCTATTTTTACAGTAATTAAAGGAACATAAACATTCAATTAAAAGTACTGGATAGAACAGACATGAGAAAAAAAGGCGCGTAGGCCTTTTATTCAGCCTGTCAGATGTTATCAACACATTGCAACTTGCAAGATTAAATAGTGATGTCACAGCTAAATTATGATGTCACGGCTGCATGCTAAATTATAATGCCACAGCTATATTTGTGAGTGGTTTACGATAATATACTAAGTTTCTTAGTTAAATGTTTTTTATCAACAGTGACAAACTATATTTGAGCGGCAGCTCAATCATTGACCTGTCAGTCGAAGAATTAAATAATTTTGGCCCCTGATTTAAAATGTGTGCCCACCACTAGGCTAGAGGTATCAAAAGCGAACAGCCAAGCACACAGACCCAGCCGGGCCAGCAGTAAGGTCAAGTGTTTAGTGTGAAATTAAATAATTAACTCCCCAGCTAATGACAGTTAATCGTGAAGCAAAGCTAAGGTTTTTATCTTTGGAAATTGGTCATCCAAACAAGAAAATTCGATAGGCTTTTCAACTGTGTATGTGAACAATATACTTTTGTGTAACAAACTTACTTCCTGTAGACCTTCAGAATAGTCTTTTCTTTCTTGCTGTTCATTAAATTCATCTGTCCAAGATCTTTCTGCTGACCCACTAGCTTGGAATTCACTTGACCAGGACGTCGCATTCTTGTCCATCTATAAAGTATTTGGTCTTGTTTATCAGTTACAGAAGAAAATCATTGAAAAAACTTTTGAATATTGTTTGGTAAAAACTTGTATGTTTACTAAGGGAAACAATTTTTAATAAAGCGCAGTATATTTATCATAGTACTATACAAATTAAGGTAAGACCCAAAGAACAAAGAATTTTTAGTTTTAGTTGATATTTTTAGTTGGATGTAATGCTTGGCCAGATTTGGCAACAATAAATCTTCCCATTTCTCAGCTTGAAAGTCGGATAAATAGAACTCACCGCTTGCTGTTGAGCAAATTCACTGCTCCAAGTGTCAGTGGCGGCATCAGCTCCCTGAGACAGTTCAGAAACGAACTTCATGAAGTTAGTCGAAGACAACTTGGAGTCTGATGCAGCCGCTTGCACCATGCTTGCTGCTGCTTCTTGCAATTCGGATGGCGGGTGACCAACTTCATCCAATTCTTTGACCCTACAAACACAATTTGTTGGATGTTAAGTGCCACACAGCACTCTTAATTAAGACACTCAAAGTGCATACATTAATATTTTATCATTTGTTTTTATCCAAAACCCACAGAGTGTTTCAGACCAAGGCTAACTCAGCACTATTTATCATATTGAAACATAGCATCCATATAACAACCGAAACAAATGCATAACAACAAATAATTTGCCAATAATTGAGACTTTAAAGTTTTAAACATGGTTTTATCATAAAAAAGTCGGAATTTGTATCACTTGCTAAAAATGTCGGAATTTGTATCACAGCTTATTTAAATAGATCTATTAAGTTATATTATTTTCTACCTCTATGTTACATATAACTGCTATACCTCAACAATACATATAGCTGAAAATAAATGTTTTTTACGCGTTTAAAGTCTTGTTATGTCAGGTAATCTTAGAGAACATGTTGATACTGTTTTAAATTCAGCCAATAATAAGTTATCAAACACAATATTAATTAGCAATGAAAAAGGAAGAAAAGTGGTACAGAAAAAGTATATATAGGTAAAAATGTATAAATACAGCACTTTACTTACCATGATTGTTCAAATTCATTCATTCGCTGCTGTTCTAAGAACTCTGTGGTAAAATCTTGTTGGTGTGGTATATTACCTGTGAATATTAAAACACATCTAGAACTTGTCAGTGTAGCAATAAGAAGGGGTGTACTATTTATATATATAAATACACTGGTATTTTGATATAAAAGCTTTCCTTTTCCGTGTAAAATGATTTTTTACTATGGTCGTTTGCTACTTATTTCTTGACCACATAATATGGTAGCAATGTTATATCCTCAACTGAAAGCTGTTGCTGACGATTTTCCACAATATACCAGTACCTTGCTGTAAAAATTCGTGAGCCCACGCAGCATCTTCATCAGCTGGTTTATGTGATGGAGGCACATTCAGCGTTTGTATGAATTCACTTGTCCATTGTTCAGCTTGCGCATTCCCAATACCGGAACGCCCTAGAATTATTTAAATTATAATAATTCCTGTATTATAAGGGTAACAAATTGTTAGGTTGGGTATGAAAAATGTATGATACACAGAAATTGCAGATGGTGAGATTTTATTTTAGTTGAATCGAATGGTTTAGTGCAATATTACAACAAGCAACAAAAAAGTGCAGAAAAAGAATATATAATGTGTGCTGCATAATTTTTATTATTGCAACAAACTAGCTGTTTAGTTTCATATGCCAAATCAAAACAACATTCATTTTGCTTTGACATGTTGACACTACAAACCTGATTCCCTTCATTTTTAATTCTTTCTGGTCAGAAGCAATTATGTTTAAATACAAAAAAATTGCTCAGAATACACCAGACTGGGAATGGTTATTGTTATTGACAAATAAACAAATGAACAAATAAAATTTGAGGCATGTCTCACAACCAACCTGGCATAATTATAGGCTGTTGAATTCTATGCATTTCATGCAACAGTTGGTCCATTTTAAATGTCCTTGGTTGAATCGGTCTTTGGGATTGCTGCTCATAAAGAAACTCTTCCACAAAGTCTTGGGCTCCTGGTCGAAATTCTAAACAAATTTCCTGTTTATTCACATACGTGTCATACAAACCATTATTTAAAAGTTCATATTGTGCACTATATATTAGTGGACAAACTAGAAAAAAGGAGGTATACCATTTTCGGTTAACAGACTGTTGCGTTTTATAAACCAAACCAGTTTTAACACGGGAGTACTGGTAGTCTAGTACCGGTAATAAAATAAATATCTTAGTGGTAAAGGACTAGAACCAGCATATTAAGTCTTAACCCAAATGTAAGCATATTAAAGACAAATGCTATTTCAACACCCCGATAATATCACTTTTAGGCAAATACTTTTTACCAGTAAGAATTTAAATTCAGCAACTGCACACTCAAGATGTTTAAAGAAGAATTCGCCTAACTGATACACAGCATTTGTTGTGACCTTTAAAACAACTTATTTCTTATCGAAATATGTAAAACTTCTTTTATAAAGACATGTGTAACATTCCAAAAATATTGGTTGTGACCCGTTAAATATTTTTTTTTGAAAAGGGACGAAACGGTGTTTTATGAAAATATTGTAAGACATCAGATTCTTGTTATACTAGTAATTCTTATATCCGCAAATGACCAAATGATCATTATATCTGTTGCACCTGCATATTCAGTTCAATTAAAACTAACAGTGTAACACAACGGCAGAAACGAAAGGGTCAAAAACAATAAAGGTAAATATTTTTTCAATGTTACAGTGAACGAGGTTGTTAAAACACTACCTGGTCTTCGGAAGCCTTCGTGTTGAAATGCTTGGTCATTTTTAAAATGTTGTGAAGCTTGAACAAGGGCGTTGGAAGTTCCACACTCTCCAACAACCAAATCTTTTAACGCAGACATGATTTAAATATAAAATTTAACAAAAAATGTTGCCCAGAATTAACAGTGATAAGATGCTGTGTAAAGGGTCATGTTATTACATAGACAAAATAAAGAAAAAAGATGCAGGGAAATATTATTGGAATAAAAAATTGTTTTTTAATATCTTTTAAAACTGTGTTAAACGTACGGTGGGCGCGAGGTAATCTGACGATTGCCCGTATGTTAACCCCCTTGGTTTTCCCATTCATGGGGATAAATATAAAATATCCTATCCTAAACAGGTGTACAAAAAACTGAATACAGTTACAGCGTGTAATCAATAAGTATTAATTCTATGTTTTAATAGGACATATGGTCCCTAATATGGTCCATAGACTAAAACTTGGGTTTTGTGTATCAACAGTTGTCCATGGACTACAGGTTGAAGGGTTTGTATTTAACTCAGTGCAGTCAGGGGTTTACTACTGTTAATGGTTGGTACCGGTATGTAAAATCAATATTTTAACAGTCGGCTAAACAGATTTATGTTTACCCCAGTCATTAAACAATTCTGTGTCTTATCCGTGGACCTTACCTTGAATTTTTCAAATTTTTAACAGCTTATCTAATGTTGCTATAACTATATTTAAAATTTTATAAAATAATCAACCTCTATAAATATATATATTTTTTAGTGAAATAGAGATTTTTGGTATGTTCTTGTCGCACTTACTTCCAATTCATCATGTGCAATCTAATATATCTGTTACACAACCATATTATAAAATTTAAAGATAAAGGTTAGTAATGTACTTCTTTTTAATTTTTTTTTGCATTTTCCTTTCTTGCAATTTTTACCAACATCGTCACCATTACTTGCCAAAAGTAATAAAACGCAATCGGGGCTTCCCCGATTTTAGTAATCACAGTGTCACACATCAAATTATTTGGAAATATTTTACTAGCTGTGTGCACTGAACAATTCTAACCAAATTAAAGGGGCGCAATAATTTTAGCTATCATTTTCGTTTTACTTTACCTAATAGGGGTTGTTAAAATGGCGAGTTTTGGGCATTCGAGACGGATATAGAAACCAATTTCTATACAAAAACAGTGATGACCCAAGACGGTTTCAAAATTTAGCCCTTTATAAAAAATAGGAAAGTACCCAGGTTTGTAATTTCTCTTTTTTGGTAATTTTTTCTATGTTACCCTTCGAAATTTTAGTATATGAATATAAAAATGCTTGACCAAACGAAATAGTGGAAATATAAAATATTTTACTAGAATATTAAGATATTAAGAGTAGTCAGTAAGCTCGGGCCGAGTTGTACAATTACCCAACAAAAAATTGTTTAATTATTTTTATTGTGGTAAGCCAAAAAGAGCCAAAATGTGCGCTTAGCGCGAGTTGGTAGTCTTAGACCGAAACCCCTACGTGCAATGTGTAAATTAATCCACTCGGGGTAGTATCCGTACTAGGTGGATGCTGGCAGACACTCTCCACGAGTACCTCCACAGCGTGTAATCCACGTTTTCGGTGAGGGGTTATCCCATTGTTTAAAGTAACCTGGCTGCATTTATTCACACGCCCTCCAGCGGATGAAACTTGAGACTGTGCTGAAGAACCGTATTACTACAGAGTAGTATGATTTTCCAAGCTCAGACTGTTGCCGTTCGAATTCTCATATTATTCAATTAATATGATTCTAGCAGCACAGAGAGGTGAATATATGCCCTATTCATACTTAAAGAAAAAAGTAAAAATTATATTTCGTTAGTTATGAAGAAAATAGAAAAGGGTATGTCGGTTCCTTACCATTTCGACTTACGATCAACGATACGATATGGGTTAAAGTCGTATTTATTCATGACTCGCGCAACGGTTTAGTAATAAAACAGGAACGGGCGTGAGATTTGCCATCTCACGATAAAAAGTTTCGGTGCCAACGCAAGGGCTAAGTTCAAGGCTGAACGGGGCAGTGGTAGTCAGTTCTGAAAAAAATATTGGTGAGTCCCAGGTGGACTGATGTGCAAAAACAAAACACGACAATTTATACTGAAACTAACAACGGGCGCTAATGCAATAAAACAGGGCGTCCGTATTTTATGACGTTTGTCGTGACGATCAGTGTGTTGTCCTCTTGTACAACGGTGCAATTAATATAATGATTGTGGAAAATCCTCACACGAGAGTTTGCAGCAGGTAAATTAAAAAAAAAAGCAAACAAAATTTGATTAGGCCTAAATATATTATATTTCACAAATTTACCTGGTGCCCACCTTAGGGTTGCCGCAGCTCGTATTGCGTGGGTAAAACAAGATCACCAGATTTTTAATAAAGATACGGGGGTTTACTAGAAATCGGTGAAAGATGGGTATGCTGTTTCTATTATTTTTGTTGATCTTAAAATCCCCCTTTGATTTGTGTTGATGTAGGCTGAACATGTATTTCATACACGTGCTAAATATAGTGCAATAAAATTATGTCAAAAAAGGAGACCCACTCAGCTATTTCGGTCAGTTTAGGTAGATAACCATGTTATCTTATAGTTTCTGTTTCCAGAAGCTAATTCGTCAATATGGACAATTAATAGAGTCAAAATGGGTTTTAAGACACTCTTTTAGTTTTCCCATAATGCATTTTCCATTAAGGGGATACACTGATTATCCTATCTACGGCTTCTGATTCTGCAAATTGATAAGTGAAAAATATTTATCAATATTTTAAAATTAGAATTGAACTTCAATCGTGTGCTTACTTAGTTAGAGAGTTTGGTTAACCTTCCATATAACGGGTACCGCAAGACCACTTATCTGAACAAAATACCCATTATTTAAGGTTTTTATAGCTGCTTGTTTATGACGAAATGTTACGCGTGTATTGTGGGTGTTGTGTGGGCGTGTTCGTTACTACGCTCAGTTGGTGGATTCATTTTGGCCGGAACCTCGTGTGTTGGCAGCGCGCCTTTTCTTTTACCATTGTATGTTTGAATTCACATACGGCAGCTGTAAAGTGTAGAGTTTCGATGTTATTTAGACGCAATGATTTGGTAGGTGCGGTTAGCACATCTTAAATTCTCAGCTGCTTAAATAAATCAGAATTTATTACCACTACGGCGCTATAGGTAAGAGCATAAATGTATTAGATAGCGGTCTATGAAACCCCTTAGTATTGTAATAAAAGTACAGGATTACTGTACCTGATAGTCAAAATTATTGTAAGACGGAAATAAATTAATAATAAAAAAATAAGTATAATAGGTGAAACTATGTTTCTGCATCTAGAATAGAACAGTTGCAATATCCCCGAGGGAAACATTGGCACATTTGGCAGTTGTCAAAATTACACAAGTTCGCAGCCGACAAAAGCTTTTCTGGTGTATTAATATTAAATAATACATATATTATTTTAAAATCATCATATTCCAATGGATGCAAGTTTATGTTGTATTGTCCGGGGACAAACACAGTTATATTTAGCCATATATAAGATGCAACCTTTAACACATCAGCAGTACTACATTGGCTGGATATTGTTGCTTTGGCTATGTCTCATAACATGTTTCTTTTTTATGATTTAGGCAAAACAATAAGGTCATTTTTCTATTATACATTTATAAACAAAGAAATGTCAGAAAATGATGAACCAAGCACTTCATTTCAAGATGTTACAAAAACTCAGCAATCAGTTAACCTGAAGCAGAAGATAACACTGGCAAATGGCGTGGCACTTATTGTTGGAAACATCATTGGCTCTGGTATTTTTCTAAGTCCAAAAGGAGTCCAGGAAAAATGCGGCTCACCTGGTTTAAGTTTAATAATCTGGTCAATATGTGGAGTCTTTTCTCTAATCGGTGCTTTGTGCTATGCTGAACTTGGTACAACTATTATTAAATCCGGTGCCAGTTATGCCTACATTTTACGAGCCTTTGGCCCTTTAGTAGGTTTTGTTCGACTGTGGATATCTGTTCTTATTATTGAGCCTACAGTCCAAGCAGCTATTGCTATAACGTTTGCGAATTATTTAATTCAACCGTTTTTCCCGACATGTGAACCGCCGTTTTATGCTGTACGTTTGTTAGCAGCAGCTTGTGTTATCATAATCATGGTAATGAATTGCTTCAGTGTACGGTATGGAACAAGGATACAAGACATCTTTGCTTATGCCAAAGTCCTTGCCCTGATTGTCATTATGATTGTTGGGTTTATTGCACTTGGCAATGGAACATCTTCCAGTTCATTGGCTGAACCTTGGAAAGGAACAACTAATAATATTGGAAACATAGCCCTTGCGTTATACTCTGGCCTGTATGCCTATTCGGGATGGGATACACTGAACTTCATGGTGGAAGAGTTGCAGGATCCATATCGCAATCTACCGAAGGCAATTTATATTTCACTTCCACTCTGTACTATCATTTACATTCTAACAAACATTGCTTACTATGCTATTTTGACACCGGCTGAATTGATAGCAACGGATGCTGTTGCTGTCAGCTTTGCTGGTAAAACATTAGGAGTCATGCAGTGGACCATACCCATTGCTGTAGCAATGTCAACTTTTGGTGGACTGAATTCATCTATCATGGCCTCTTCCCGTTTGTTTTTCGTCGGTGCACGTGAAGGTCATTTACCGGACTACCTTGCCATGGTTAATTTTAAAAGATTCACCCCTGCTCCAAGTTTGCTTTTCACAGGGACACTTACTCTTGTATTCCTTTGTGTAAGTGATGTTTTTGACCTGATTAACTACTACAGCTTCATGTATTGGCTAGCAGTTGGTTTATCAATTGCTGGGCAAATCTACCTTAGATTTACCGAACCCAAACTGCCCAGACCTCTAAAAGTTAATATTATTTTCCCCATAATATTTTGTCTTGCCTGCTTGTTTTTGGTTATTGTGCCATTCTTTGAAGAAACACGGGATTCACTAATCGGTACTGCCATTCTTGCAACTGGTATACCAATCTACTTTTTCTTCGTTTACTTGAAACAGCCAGCATTCCTCTCAAAGATTAGCAACGCAGTAACCGGATTTCTACAAAAGTTGCTTCCTGTTTCTATCTCAGATATGGAAATTGAGGGAGATTTTTAAAAAACCTTATCAATGTCATGTAAATTCGAAATCTTAATTGATATACTTAGGTGTATAGGTACTTGCCTTACGCTATTCTGTGTCTGATGTATTTTTTGTATAAGTCAACAATGGTTGTATTATATACAGCATCTTAGCCTTGAAGTCTAAAATTTTATCTCAAAGTTTTATGTGTCTTAAACTTGTGTCTAAATTTTCTATTTTGGTTTAGTGCTGTTGTGTTCCAATGTTTTACTGGTAGATCATTTTATATCATTTTTTAACTGTTATAGACCTTATCTTCTTGTTATGTCTTACAAATATAAAAAACGTAGCTGCTACATTACCATACACAAAGTGCGTAACACTGTATGTGAAATTGTCTTAATGCCCACTCACTGTTAAAGTTAATACCACATACTTTAATTTATATAGTTAATAATTAGACAAAAAGTCACTAAACAAGATGTGCACTAATGTTAAAAATTGTCAAACTATATATTTTTTAAAACTTGGAATTTTTTTTGGCGCTCTTCTATGTTTGTTTGCATTCAAAAGCAAAAAAATGCATTCAAAAGCAAGTTTATTTTATTCTATTTTACTCCTTTTCTGGTTGTTCTAAGAAAATGAAATAAGGAAGGAAGTGTTGGAAACAGCTGTATGGTCTGTTTGTTTAAGCATAATTTTAAACCATCCACTTAAAATCTATGTTAAAACAACAGTACCGGTAGGCTATAGTGTTTCAGTAGCTGTTGGTAAATTAGAACTATCTGCAATGAAGTGTGTAAAAATTTGCGCTGTCAGCGCATTTTTTTTACACGGCTCGGTAAAGTAAATTTGTAAAAGGCTTTTCATGAAGTTTGTTGTACTACTGCGTTGTTCCGTACTTTTTGTGCATGTGCATACCACTTGGTTAAATAATGCCTATATATTGAGTTTTTAATATTGCAATGATTATCAGAAACTGTGTTGCTTAAATTTATTGCAAGTAAATATTCTGTCCTAATTAATTAATTGTAAGAAATGATGTTATTTTGTTAACTGTAATCCTGGTATACTAAAAGAATCCAACAAAAGTAAAACTTAAAATGCCTAATTGTAAATTTGTAAATAATAATGTGCATTCATTTTCAGATTGAGTAGGTGTAGTTTTTATATAAAACTGAAATGGGTTCAGATTCCAATTTAGCTATAAAAGATCAAGCTGTCAAATTGAAACGAAAGATTACACTGGCAAATGGTGTTGCTCTAATTGTGGGAAATATTATCGGCTCTGGAATCTTTCTAACTCCAAAAGGAGTCCAACAAGCATGCGGGTCTCCAGGTCTAAGTCTGATTATCTGGGGAATATGTGGAGTTTTCTCACTTGTTGGTGCTCTGTGCTACGCTGAGTTAGGAACAACGATTGTGAAATCTGGAGCAAGCTATGCTTACATCCTTGAAGCCTTTGGCCCACTTGTTGGTTTTGTTCGTTTGTGGATATCTGTATTAATAATTGAACCGACTGTCCAAGCTGCAATAGCCCTCACATTTGCGGTTTATCTAATCCAGCCATTTTTCCCAACATGTGAGCCACCTTTTTATGCTGTTCGGCTGTTGGCTGGAATGTGCGTTTGTATCATCTTAGCAATGAACTGTTGGAGTGTTCGATATGGTACAAGAATTCAAGATGTCTTTGCCTATGCAAAAGTAATTGCCTTGATCGTAATCATTATTGCTGGTATTATTTCACTTGCAAAGAATGGCACATCAGTAGGCTCATTTTCAGATCCATGGGGTGAAACTTCCAGCAATGTTGGAAGCATAGCCCTCGCAATGTATTCTGGTCTTTATTCATTTGCTGGGTGGGATACTCTTAATTTCATGGTGGAGGAACTGAAAGATCCATATCGTAATCTGCCCTTGTCTATTTATATATCAATGCCAATTTGCACCATTATATATTTGTTAGCTAATGTCGCATATTATGCGGTCTTAACGCCCATTGAAATTGTTTCCTCTGATGCTGTCGCGGTTGGATTTGCACAAACCACACTCGGTGCTGCCAGCTTTATTATTCCAATCTCAGTTGCAATGTCTACATTTGGTGCGCTAAATTCTTCACTCATGGCCTCTTCTCGATTGTTTTTCGTTGGAGCTAGGGAAAGACAGCTTCCCGATTACTTTGCTATGGTTAGCCCAGACAGATTTACTCCAGTGCCAAGTCTCCTGCTTTCTGGCACCCTCACTCTTGTCTACCTTTGTGTTGATGATATTTTCACTCTGATCAACTACTACAGCTTCATGTATTGGTTAACTGTTGGATTGGCCATCGCTGGACAGATCTACCTGCGTTACACACAGCCTGATTTACCTAGACCTCTAAAGATCAACATCTTGTTTCCAATTTCATTTTGTCTTGCATGCTTGTTTTTGGTTATTGTTCCATTTTATCAGGAACCCATTGATTCCCTGATAGGAACTGCTATTTTGCTATCTGGCATTCCAATATACTTTATATTTATATACATGAATCCAGCTCGACTTCCTAACTGCCTTCACACAGGAATGCATGCCATTACATGTCTTTTGCAAAAGATTTTTCCTGTTGTTATGTCTGAATCTGACTTGGATGGTGAATTTTAAAATTAGAAATAATTTATCTAAGTAAGATTGTTTACACAGCATTATTACCATGTATTGCATTCATTGTGTTTGTTTAACAAGAAATTTGCAGAGTAAAGTGTTTTTTTACAATAAGAATTACGGTACACCGCTTATATAACTGATATTGCATGTGTTACTTTTTGTCAAATGTGCAATAAATTTTAAACGTTAAACAGATAAGTACCTACTTGTCCAGTAGTCTTTCACATTTTTATACTATTTATTTTAGCTTCATATATTTAAATTAAAGAACCATATAGGCCTACATTGCTGGTCCTTATGTGATACTGATCCCATGCCTTTTCTTATGTTGCTTCATATTACCACTTCCGAGTACTGAAGGTTTTGTTACATGGCTATAGTTTTTCTTTTATGGTGGTTTAAGCTATTGTGTTTTTAGAAACTGATAAAACTAGTGCTGTGCTTTTCAATACTTAAAACTGTATCGGTAATATGTATTATTTGTTTAAGTAGAAAGCTACGAGTATATAATACTTGAAAACTAAGAACACTGCCATGTCATTTTTTACATTTTTTTTACTGCTTAGTAATATTACTGCTTCGTAAATTTAGTGATGTTCTGGTGGGAACTATACACATTTGTTGTGCTTCTAAAATTTTTTGCTGTGCATAACTTAATACATTACCATGCATTGTTGGACAATTTTGTATTAATCTAGCCATAGCCCAATAACCAGTAAAAGTTGTTTAGAAGCCGCTCATATGCATTGTTAAATTGAAATTTGTAACCAAATAATATGGCTGTGGCGTTAAGGAGAGTTGCGCAGCGTTGGGATTTAAAGATACAATCTAAACTCTCACCTGCTATGAAAACCAAGTGGAATCATCCAGCTGGTAAGGTATACGTTTTACCTACCTTTTAATGATCTGATTTATCAAGCTCATATTCGGTATATAAACTTTATCATGCTACGCTATTTAACTTACAGGATCAATAAGAGAAGACTTATATTTTGAGTTGATATAAAGCACTCTCTATTTATAGGTCCAAAGACGATACATTTTTGGTGCCCAGTGTGCAAATGGGTAAGTTGATTTGTAAATTCCCATTGTGTAAATGAGTAAGTTAATTTGTAAATTAAAAGTGCATGGCAAAAGGTAAAGCCAGTCAACCAGACTTTTATTCACTACAGAAAATTCCTTTTTGTCCGGCCCGTTGGTCTAACGGTTAAGTGCTCCGTCGCCTTTCAATCAAAAGGTTGAGGGTTCGAAACTGGTCGCTAGCTAGTCGGTTGTGTCCTTGGGCAAGGCACTTTACGGACATTGCCTGAGCCCAGTGGATTAATGGGTTCTACCAAATTGAAGGAACATGTCTATCATATACAACACACTGCAACCCGACGATGGGCGCGAGGTGATCTGACGATTGCCCGTGTGTTAACCCCCTTGGTTTTCCCAGTCATGGGGATAAAGATGAATATCCTGTCCTGTCCTGTCTTGTTACTTACATTTTTATTTATCAGGGTCTTGTCTTTGCTGGAATGTCGGATCTAGCACGGCCAGTGGAATCTCTTAGTTTGAATCAGTCCCTATCATTGGCAGTCACTGGCACTATATGGGCTAGATATTGCCTTGTGATTATTCCAAAAAACTACTTTTTGTGTTCCTGCAACGTCTTCCTTGGGATAACTGGTTTTCTTCAAACAGCACGTGTATTAAAGTAAGTTTATTAATACTATGTAGGAAAGAATAAAAGTATACACAATTGTATTATATGCAACACACGTTACAAAAGCTCCAGTAAACCAACATTGACCACTTAGCAGGGGGTACTCTGACAAATTTATTTTTTGGGATGTTTATTTACTTTTAATTAATTCGCCCTATTAATAAACGTTCAATTTTAAAGTTTGTTTTAATTTTTTTCAAATCTAAGTTTAATACAAACATCCTTATTTTTTAGCCACCAATATAAACAAGGCAAAGAAGTTGAAGTCGAATCTGAAGTATAAGTGGTTGCAGCATCATAATGTGTTTTTTAAATTAATTTTTTTATAATTGTTTTACATTATTCTCGACCTAAATTGTATCTCTTGTATATATGCACTTATATAATTCGAAGTGTTTCTCTAATCTTTGAAGCACTGTGGTCTCTTCTTGGTAAGCAGACTGATTGCTTAAGCGGCAGTCTATCTAAAGTTGTGGTTTTGTAACAAAGAAGTTATGTGGCCAACTTCCAAGAAGCTACTTAACATTGTAAGGACTCTTACATTGGATATATTAAGATTTATACCCCACCGTATTTGTAAACAGATCAAACGCGCCGGAAGTTCTATACCCCAATTCAGAGTTCTCTTAATCGACTTTGACGAGTGGTTTCAATTTATTTGGGTTGTGCTGTGAAATTTTGACATGAATATATATATATATATATATATATATATATATTATATATAATAAATGGTCTTTAATTACACGGCTTAACAACTGCTTTCACGTAGGTCAATAGTAATGCAGTATTCTGTACATAACAGAAGAATCGGTAGAAAAAGACCGAAAAACACGAGGATCATTTTGATTTTACTCGTTTTTTCTGTGTAACGCTGCTAACAGACATGCCTGGTCGCCGGGTCATAAGATAGAACGCGTTATCCAATCGAGTTAAAACTTTCAGGAATCCCTAACTCAACTGACATTGGATAGGATATTCATGTTTATCCCCGTGAATGGGAAAACCAAGGAGGTTAACACACGCACAATCGTCAGATCACCTGGCGCCCACCGTCGGATTACCGGAGCTATTGCAGTTTCGGCCTATTTCGGTAGAATAGGCCTAATCAATCATAAATATAATTTTATTACGCATATAAATGAGGTGAAAACGCAAAGCTAAGATAAACTAGAGAGTGTCAACCACGTATTTTACCACCACTATTTGTAAAACACATTTTGTACCATACGTATATATATGCGAGCAGGGTCCCTAACCACCATATGTATTTTATACACCGGGTATGTAATTTGTTTCTGCATGCATAAACGGATGGGTCCCTAAGGTAACAATCCGATCTTGATACTATTGTTCCCTACACAATATATGTTAATGTTAGATATGTGCACATCAGGTCCATGTTAATTAACATTTCAGAAAGTTTTAACCGTACTGTCATAGTTTTGTTTCTGCAAGCATAAACGCATGGGTCCCATAGTTATTAAACCAAACTTTTTTTCCATGTGCAGTTATAAAAAGAATACGCGTGTGAGATTTTCGAACATTTTACCACAAATGTTTTAATTTGAGCTTCTTGTCATAATGAAGGTCAATTCCCAAAACAGCCCGATTGAGTTTTATTACTTCGGGGGAATTCCACTGGGCTTAGTACATTAATTTCTGTTTTTACATATCTGAGTAATGTTATCAAAGTCTAGATGTTTGTTAGACAATCTAACAAACAGTTTTAATCCGCTTTGGCGACTCCTTGTGTTGGAGATGTCGGCGCGATATGGCATGCCTGCAGGCCCGGTGCTAGGAACCGCGGGGCCCAATTAGAAATGTGATGGCGGGGCCCCTCACTCTTTATAGCAAAATTTATGGGTGTTTATATATCATAAAATACATACCAGTACATACAAACTACAAAAATAGACATTTAATACTTGCTATAAAACAAATTAAAGGTAATGTGGGTGCTAATTTACGATATATTGTTTAGCAACCATATTCATTATGACGTAACAGGCAGACACAGAAATATAAATTTGACTTAGTTACGATGCATAACAAATTGATATTATGAGAAAGAATATTATTTCACTTTTTATTTTACGTTTCAGTAGTATTTTAAACCTTGTAATACAGAAAGACCCCCGCTAGCGCGGGGCCCCTTTAAGGTGCGGGGCCCAATTTGATCTAATCGGTCAAATCGGCCTAAAACCGGCCCTGCATGCCTGTTACAATCATGGTTTTCAAAGAAGTCGTAATTTTTAGGGTATTTCCCTAGGTATAGTATTTCTTTTTGCTCAATGGTACAACGTCGGATAGGGGACCAACATTTTAGCTGACCAAGCGCTATGCCCTAAAGAGCTTATTTTAGAAAAAAAATACCGTTTTGGTTTTCCAACTCCCAGGGGAATTCCCCTGGGTATATTACCCAAAATTTTGGTTTCCGCATAATAAGGCCTTGTTGTCTAACAAATGGCAAAGTTTAATTGCAATTTTAATACTTATTCTGTTAGATGTCGGGGCCACAAGCCATGCCTGTCACAATCATGATTTGAGAACAAAATCTTATTTTTTAGGGTATTTCCCTGGGTCTTTTTTTAATTGTCATAGGTGTTTTATCAGTGGCTAATGCACTTATATTTAATCTAATCTAATTGAAATTTGGAGCAGCCGTTTAAGCGTTATGCGCAAAAAGAACTAATTAAAAAAAAAAAATCTATTTCGCTTATTTACCTGCCAGGGGAATTCCCCTGGGTATATTACCCAAAAGTTTGTTTTTTGCATATCTAGGACATATTGTCTAACAAATAACCAAGTTTTATTGCGATTCCATTACTTTTTCCAGTATATGTTGGGGCCACAAGCCATGCCTGTCACAATCATGATTTAAAACAAAATCTTATTTTTTAGGGTATTTTCCTAGGTAATTTTTTTAATTCTTTCAAGTGTTATATCAGTGGTTAATGCACTTACATTTCACCAAATTTAAACAAAAAGAGAGAAGCTGTTCAAGCGCTATGCCTCAAAAAGGTAAATTTTTATTAAAAAATACTGTTTTGGTTTTTAACGTCCTAGGGGAATTCCCCTAAATTTATTACCCAAAATTTTGGCTTCTGCATTTTTAAACTATGTGGTCTAACAAATTATCGAGTTTCGTTGTGATTCCATTACCCTTTCTGGTAGATGTTGGGTCCACAAGCCATGCCTGTCAAGCGTTTGACGAAAAAAAAAAGAAAAAAAAAACGGACAAAAACAATATGTGTCCCATTTTTCCAAATGGGACCCATAATAAATATAGAAATTTCGAGCAAAAAAGATGACTCAAACTCATCTGTAACACTTTCCGTGTAGAAACAACCGCTAGACACTTTGTGTATAAGATTTTTTTAAAGGGTGATGAGAAATATAGCGGGCATTCAACAGAGGTTTAAAAATAGTGGTGGCTCACACGTGGTTTTTCTTTTTTTCACCGATCCACACTTTCACGCCATAACTAAAGCTGGCTATCCCTCAGTACTGGTCGCTATTTGCTGCAGACTTTTCTTTGCAGGAATCCTTTGAGTTTAATAGGATAGGATATTCATGTTTATCCCCGTGAATGGGAAAACCAAGGGGGTTAATACACGGGCAATCGTCAGATCACCTCGCGCCCATCAGGTTCCTTCAATTTGGTAGAACCCATTAATCCGCTGGGTTCAGGCAATGTGCGTAAAGTGCCTTGCCCAAGGACACAACCGATTAGCTAGCGACCAGTTTCTCATCTGCAACCTTTCGATTGAAAGGCGACGCACTTAACCGCTAGACCAACGGGCCGGAAATGTTTTTTTACTAAATGATTGTTTTTCGTCTATGTTTGGCGGACGCGCTGGCTATATTTTCAGTGATATTTTTTTATACCTAAATAGCACCCCTGCTTTTTCTTTTGTCTTTTGGTCGCGGATTGTTGTTGTAGGGACAAGTGCATTCGGCTGATCGTCGCTTGGCCAAAAGTTCTCACCTTGGGCTGTCTTTTCATTAAAATGATCGGTAGCTGATACTGATTTCTGAAAGGATAGTTCCCCGTAAATGGGAAAGCCAAGGGTTAACACACGGGCAATCGTTAGATCACTCACCGTCGGTTTACCGGAGATATTGCAGTGTGTTGTGATTCACACGTTCCTTCAATTTAGTGGAACCCATTAATCCGCCCGGTTCAGGCAATGTCCTTTAAGTGCCTTGTCCAAGGACACATCCGACTAGCTAGCGACCAGTTTCGAACCTGCAACCCTTTGACTGAAAGGCATCGTGCTTTAAACCACCAGACTAACCGTGATAATGACTACATACATAAATCATTTGGCATTTCTGTGAGTTAGTTTATTCTGTTGGTTGTTTTTGTTCATTAAATTACGACAATATAGCCTTTACCAAAAAGCTTAGGCTTAATATAGGTCATAAGGATAGATAAGCTGTAGGCGGCTATTTTAACTAAGTGATTTGGGTCGCATTTGTAATAAAAACAGCCGACATTGCACCAACTAAACTTACTGTACTGGATTGTAAATTACGACGCAAATAGTTTTCCAGTAAAAAAACACGTTTACATATAGTTCTCAAGTAATTTTTTTAAAACACGAAAAACCTCCAATTGAAACACCGATTAACCACATACCGACTGTTCGTTTTGTCGTCTGTTTCTGTTTCGTGATTTGTTTTATTTTCCGTTATTTAATACTAAGCAAAAATAATTAAATTAAAAAAAACTAAAACTTATGGGTTCACTTATAGTTTTAAATCAACAACTTTTTATTCCCTTACTTGGATGGCGTTAATGGTATGAACTATCGAAGTTAAAATGGCGATTGAACAACATACATGAATTACATTCAATGTCTGTGTATAAGTCATTTTAGGACAACCAGTTAAAGGAGCACAATTTAATGGTCTTTTGAAGTACACGTTGAAAATAAATTATATTATAGGGGTGTCGTACAATCTAAACATTCCCCATATGCACCATGTGGAAGCCAACGTCGAGTAACGTGACTTTTCTGTCCATATGGAATAGAATTTCAAAACAACTACCAATTAAAATTTGACTTAACGTTTATTTAATTAAGTATTTAACTCATTTTTAGTATTTAACTAAGTAAAAACATACTCATTTTAGTATTTAACTTAGTCTAACATACTAAAGCGAAAAAAACTGAATAAACATTCAGTTTTACATTTTGGAAAACTGTTACCAAAATTTCAAGCGATTTACAGCCGCTTCAGCCCAACTTTTTATACTTTCCGGGTTTCGATAAATTTTGTACCCGCCATATACACCAATGACAGTAATAACTCCAAGTGAAAACATCATCTCTCTCATCATTCTAATCATTATCGGGTGGGTTTCCATATATTCTCTCATTATAGAAGCTCCAATATTAGCACGTGGAAATGGTTTGTCTGGTACTTCTTCACCAAGAAATTTACACAGCGGTCCCCAACCATCTTTGAAATTGTACACGAGCAACTTGTCCTTTGGAGCGTTCTATTAAATATGAAAAAGTGAATTATAAAACCGAAATAATTATTTAAATAACAATATCAAAGCATAAATCTAAACGGTCGGTTCGCCAAGTCGTTTAAAGCGTCGTCCCTTTGTCTTTACCGGGTCGAAACCAACTGCTGGCAGGTCGGCGGCGGACGTGGCAATAACGCTTTCGTGTTTTCCATTGACGGCGAAAAATCATCAAATAAACTAACTTGTCTTATTCAACACCAGAAAAACGCATGTGTCGTACCTGGAGAACACTCGCGTTGTGGTTTCTATACATTCGCTTCCATCGTAGCGTGTTGTACTGTATTTTATTCCAAGGATACACGTATGGATAACCAATGGTAAGGTTCGCTAATATGGGAAATAGATTTGTATGTTACAACACGGTAAACGTAAGAGCTATAAAGTCACCATTCTTACCAGCCGTGTTAGCAAACTTCCAGTATTGCCAACCAGAATATGAGAGAACTTGCATCAGTATCAACCACGGGTTATATGCCATCGAATCTACTTGCTTAATAAAACTTGAAACCCACGTTTCTTCATCTCGAGCCGAGAAAACAATCTAAAAATGTTGCACATTCATTAAACAATTTTCCTGCGCAAGGTAGATATTTTTACAGCGGACTTTAGTATACATAAGACTTAATTCACTGACTTTTGCATCAGGATAAGCAGCTTGAATTTCCTCCCAGTAAAAGTAACAAGGAGCGTCAACAATTGCATCAACGCCTTCGTACATTTTTCTAAAATCATCCACTGTTCCCCCTTCCTGGATAATTTTTCTCCATTCCTTACCAAGGTACCAAGAGTTTTCAAGCCAGTCGTATGTCTTGTATCCAAACTGATGAAATACCGCAGTCATTGTCTTGGTACCGGTTTTACTATAACCGGCATATATAACCTTCATTTTGCAAATCGAAAGCTCAACGGAGTTTTTAAGCACCAGCAGACACGTTAATTCCTTTAAAAATAAATTTATTTAGAAAGAAAACCAACCTATAATTACAACACCACCATATGTTATTTCTTTCTTTGATATTTATATTGTTCACAATTCGTTGTAGGGAAAGCACTCCGAAACTACTAACTTGCTTTCTTAAGCAATTTAAAAAAGTCAACACAGCCAAAATATTATGGTAAGCGATCTTTGTGTGAATATTATGCTGTGCCTAATTTAATTTTATTATGTGTCTTCTGGAAACCACAAACTGCCACCACTTGTTGCTAACTGTTATCATGCTGAACCAGTCCCCAGATAATAAAGTTTAACTGCGCTTTGCCCTATACAGATGAATTATACTACCAAACCCTTTCAGTTGCGCCACTGTTAGGTACACAGTCAAAACAAATGTTAAGGGCAGCGTAACGCTTATAGTTTATCAAGTTAAACCTAATGATTAACCAGTTCGCAAATAACCTTGATGCATACCATGACAATATACCTACATCACCACTTTTAGGAGGGGTCCCACCGATTATTCTCCCTTTCCTTGTAAACTGACCTCACAAATCGGACTGTCACTTAAAATTCTGCCACAATAAGTCTTATATGTTTTTACAAAAATTAAAAACTAAAAATCTGCAATCTAAACTCAAAACCGTCCAAACTTTTAAATAAAAAAATTACACTGGTGCCATCGGAAACTTTTTTTTAAATAAAACAGCTATAGGAGATACACAACCAACGCCTTAATTTTTAAGAAGCACGTCTGCTCCCGCAATATTACACAACTTTGCAGCTAAACGAGAACACCGTTGCGCAGCCAAGCAGAAACATTGGGTAATTGCCAACATTGCTACTCAGCAAAATACTCGTTTATATACAATAACTAAGAGAGGGGCACATATCATTTGCGCACATGCATAGAGGTCCATTAATTGGCCATCTTAATTCGTTAGGCTAACAACAGATCGGTTAAAAACAGAGCAGTTGTTCACCGCAAAAGGTCCTTGGAATTATTTTAAAACGCATTATCCAAAGGTAGAAGGGAATTAAACTTAATCTAAGAGCCATAGTCACCAATGACATTTTTTTTATAAATTTGGGAAAGTAGACTCGGATGTTTGTGTCTTCTGTAAAGGGGATAAAGAAACGCTGCTTCATATTTTTTGCGAATGCCCAGAAGTCATTAAATACTGGGAGAACGTAAGCGCATGGATCGGCGCCAATTTACGATTACCGCTAGTGGTCGGTAACACTAAAAAGTTGTTTGGAGTTCGTACGGTCGCGTGGCCAAATGGTTAACGCAACCGATACATATACCGACTCCTATACAAAATATCGGTCCGAGTAACGAGCGCATGGGTTCGAAACTTGGCTCGGTTAAAAAAAGTTTTTTTTACAGATTAGTTTCGTGATTAAGTGCGTCCTCTCGCCTTTCAGTCGAAGGGTGGCAGGTCCGAAAATGGTCGCTATTAGCTGGATAGTTGTGTCCTTGAACAAGCACTTAACGGACATTACCCGAACTCACCGGAATAATGTGTTCTACTAAATTGTAGGAACGTGTAAATCATACACAACACACTGCAATAGCTCCGGTAACCCGACGATGGGCGCGAGGTGATCTTACGATTCCCCCTGTATTAACCCCCTTGGTTTTCCCATTTACGGGGATAAACAGGAATAATATATCCTATCCTATCCTATCCTTACTTTTAAACAGAAACCAATGGCCAATGAGCCCATCACGGGTCAAACTTAACACGGTTAAAAAATAGAAACGTCTTACGCATTCACAGGATAATGCAATATCTCTGGTAACATACCGGTATATAAAAGGGTATCCGGTAAATGGCTCATGTGGTATAACTATACTGCATTTTGTAATGCTGAATGGTTAACACAATCGAAATATATAACCGCAATAGCCCTACATAGCCACCTTTAATATAAAAACTAAACTATCGTGCTGTTTTCCATCTACGTTCGGTTTCATAGAAATAATAATCAAGTCCAACATACGTTTTTTTTTATAAAAACCAACTCACACATTATACCCAGGTTCCTTTTTTGAGTTTTTATATCGTTTGCTACTGTTGGTATATTGCATATATTTTTAAATTGTTTGTTAAACATATTTTAGCCTCACATGACCAAACATGTTGTCTAAAACTGTTTACTCACTTGTGTAATATGTTTTGTCTAGTATGAACTAATATATACCAGATATCAGATTAATTTGAAGAATATAGATTAAAATTTGATAACGAAAAAGTAATAACCAAAAAAGATACAACCGAATTTCCCCATGATTTTTTATGTAAGATTGTGTCCGCGTCCGGGTATTTACGAACCAAACAGTGATTTAATACACCCAAATGGATTGCCGTATTTCGAAAGTTTTTAAACTGCAATTGTGGCACCTTTATTAATATATATTTGTTTTAATTTATTTTATGTCCTAAATATTTTGTGTTTTTACGTCGTTTGTTTTTGCAGCATTTGAAGTTTTCCGACTCTCACATAATATTACCCGTTACGTAATTATCACCTTGTACGGGCCTTTGTATTTTTGCCGTTTAAATCGTTAACATAGTTTCCCCACCTAATTCCCCACAGTTAGTCAAACGTGCAGATGTGAAACGTCTGGCACGTAAACTTTTCGCACCTTGTAAATTCCCTATATATTCTGGAAATTTATATAACCCAATATTAACCTACAATGACGTACTTCAGACAAGATAACTTGCGTTATGCTGTGTAACGTACTAAGTAACTCGCTTCGCAAATAAATCGTATATCGAATGATACGCAGAATATAACTAAAGTGAAGCAAGAGTTAGACTGCGAGTTTGAGATCTAGAATTTACAAATCGTGGTCACTATAATTATTAGTGTGCGATCTGTGGAGAATAGACTTTCCGCTGCGCAGCTCGCCAGAGACCGTAAGGCAGCCGGCTGAAACTAACCCAGCCAACGCTCAAGCAATCAGCTTTCGAAAAGCGCGAGCCCACATTGTTGAGCCCGACGTGATAATGGACACGCACCTTCCCGAAACGAACAATTTCCGACGTCAACTTCAACTAGAAGTTTTACGTACATTGGCAACGACGAGTGGCCCAACGCAATTTATTTAAGAAGCAAAAATTCAAAAACTAAGCAACTTCAAGCATCAAGTAAGAAACGCCCCATTTTCGCTGGACGAAGTTGGTGACTATACAACAAGACAACGCACTCTATTGAAATCAAGATGATAAGCATCGTCTTCGCCGACGAAAGAAGAGAATCTGCAAGACGACGTTCCCTTTACGAAATATGAAAGGGTTGTATTATTATTTTTGTAGCTTCTAGATTATTTTTTTGTAAATTTTATTATTATTTTTTATACTATATGTAATTATTAGTCTGCAACGATTGCAAATACTAGTGTTCTCGGTTTGGTTGGATGGTACTAGGCTGTTGCAAGAGTGCATAATATCGGTGTTTTACTCCACAGACTTCTTACAAACACGAAGAGCAAACGCTCCGTCAACAATTGCTACATGCACTCCATCTTAAACAAGGTCAGTAACGCTTTTACGATTATGCTATCATGAGCTTGAGTCAATGATGCCATGCTGCGCCAATCCATCCGGTATATTAGGCGCATTTACACGTCGAACGACGTTTGTTTTGTTCGTTCGCGCCAGATTTTCAATGTTACCGCCGACAAGGCGTTAGTTTTCTTTTAATCGCCTCACGCAAATTATGCGTCTAGTTCACGCGATTATATACTCGTTTTAGCAGCGGCTCGAGTTTTGTTTCTTATCCTGCGAAGTCAGATAGCCCCTGCCCCGCGCGTTTACGCTCAGCCCGTGTAAATAAGTGAGCGTCCCCGCTTTACAACGCCACAGTTTATTGCACGATACCAGCATACGTTCGTATAGCTATGGTAATCGCGCCGCATGTAAATCCGATGTCTAATTGTCTAATCGCCTCTCAGTCTATGTGTCGGATGTTCCGAACCGAATATATTTCGTGTGTAAAACAGGCTTTTACAAACACCGCACAGTAATGACGAGACACGGCTTATGTCCTGCTTACTAAAAGTTTTCTTTTGTTTGTTGATGGAAATACATCCGCGCAAGATTATTTCCCTTATTCGTTACGAGTCGTAAAACCTACATATGACAGGTCGCTCGGTTTTTGTTTTTTTGCGTTTTTATTAATTGCGCTTTCGTCGCATTAGCGAGATCATCGCTGCATTTATTTCATGCTCACTCGGAAGTGAGTCACCAGGCGTACATGCCTTGGTTTATTAGCTGGCAAAGTATGGAAATATGGCTCATGTGATGCAAATTGTGGCGTTGCTACCTTGAATATGAGATGTCACTTTTACTACATATTCCGCATAACATTTATCACGCTTTAACATACCTGACACCAGATTTCTATGCACGATTGCACAATTCTAGCTTTGTACTTAATTCTCCCAACCAGGTTATTCTAGTTTTTGCAGGATAAACGTGTGAAATGCTCGAAACTTCGTGAGATCGTTCACCACATGACTTCGATTGTTATTTCGACTGAACATCCGAAATGCTCAACGAGACCGTGATTTTATATTCCCAAACTTAACAAATGTGGAAAAAATGAGATGTTGTGGCACCTTTATTAATATATATTTGTTTTAATTTATTTTATGTCCTAAATATTTTGTGTTTTTACGTCGTTTGTTTTTGCAGCATTTGAAGTTTTCCGACTCTCACATAATATTACCCGTTACGTAATTATCACCTTGTACGGGCCTTTGTATTTTTGCCGTTTAAATCGTTAACATAGTTTCCCCACCTAATTCCCCACAGTTAGTCAAACGTGCAGATGTGAAACGTCTGGCACGTAAACTTTTCGCACCTTGTAAATTCCCTATATATTCTGGAAATTTATATAACCCAATATTAACCTACAATGACGTACTTCAGACAAGATAACTTGCGTTATGCTGTGTAACGTACTAAGTAACTCGCTTCGCAAATAAATCGTATATCGAATGATACGCAGAATATAACTAAAGTGAAGCAAGAGTTAGACTGCGAGTTTGAGATCTAGAATTTACAAATCGTGGTCACTATAATTATTAGTGTGCGATCTGTGGAGAATAGACTTTCCGCTGCGCAGCTCGCCAGAGACCGTAAGGCAGCCGGCTGAAACTAACCCAGCCAACGCTCAAGCAATCAGCTTTCGAAAAGCGCGAGCCCACACAATAACTCCCACCTGTAATAGGTGGTCGTTGTCCTATAAATGAGGACAAACCAGTATTCGTATCTATCATACATGTAGTGTTAGTTAATCTTTTTTTTTATAAAATATAAAATGTATCTTGTTAAGCCCTCTACTAATTACCTGTTATTAAACAAACAACTTTATGGATTCACTTTTTTAATATATAAAGCATAAGCGCAGGTGCGAATTTAAGTTGGGCGAAAAAATGAATTTCTTACAGACTCGATTTACGGTTTTAAACCATCAGCTTTTAAGTGTAAACTCGATGTTAACACTTCATTATGGGATACTTTTACCTAAAAATGAAAAATATATAGCTAAATAAATATTTGGTGCGTATATGGTTGAATTTTATACAAGTTATTTTTCTCTATGCAGAAACGATCGGGTTTCCGGGTTACCAAATCAATTTTGGTATATACAGTATGTGATAAAGAGTGTATAACGTTTATTTCTACAAATAGAAACTAATGGATTCCCGAGATACCAATCCAAACTTGATATTAATGTTTTCTGAATAAAATAATTTCTATACGAAATATACATCAATAAAAACTCTGGTTTTTACCTTATTGGGAGCTTTTTGCGGTAAACGTAATTTATCCAAAAAAATTCTAATTCATATTAGTCAAGTCAACACTTCTAAAAATTGTATTATCCCGGTTATTATTGGTTTACAAACTAAATCCTGGTCTGTGTCTGGTTCAGATTTGGGATATTTCCACGGAAATTGTTTATAATAGGTACGGGCAGAATCATTTTATTGGCATAGAAGCTCAGTATCAATTTGTAACTGTTGTATATGTGCTGTAATAGTGTATAAATATGGACCACTAACTCATACAATTTCTCAGGATACAACCGACTAACTAGAGACCAGATTTGAACCCAAAACCCTTTGGCTAAAGAGCTAAAAGTTGTATACTATTTTATAAATTGAAAAAAGTTTACAATTAGAAATACTTGAAATCTTATTGTAGTAGACAAGGGTGACACAATGCCACAAATTAATTTGAAATAGTTTACAAAAATAACCTAAAAGACTACTAGTTCGACACTATTGTATTGTAATTTTTTTCAGATTTTTTATGAATGATCCTACCTATAAATATTTGTTTAGTCGATTACCAGTTTATTCATTTTTAATTTTTAGAAAAGCTTAGGCATGTAAGGGC
>CH002899.1:144399-164653 GCA_000149265.1 Ciona savignyi | reverse complement strand
CTTATTTTAGAATGGACAGTGAATACGTTTTTATGCTTGTCAACTTTACTGGAAACAGGATTGGTATTCCGATGTGGTATCCAAGTGAGGACAATAAATAATCCCACTAATCGCCCTCCCGTACTACTCTGCAAACAACATGTCTAAGCAACGATCTTTATGAGCACACATTACTGTTTGATACAAGAATAATTTTAAATTTTCTGTATAACCTGTATAATTTAACCTCATGCCCCGGTTCACCAATCACCATGAAACGTTCAGCAGCGTGCTGTTAGACGTTTAAAACGGGTTTTCGGATGGGCATATGTGAGTGTCGGTTTTAATCCAGATGTGCAATCAGTACGCTCACTCCTAATCGGATTAGTGCGAAATCTAGCCTATATTTTAAACGAGTAAAATCGAAGGGATAAACCGCACAGGTATTACAACAGGGATCCTTTAGTTGCAGTAATTATGGTATCAAAGGTTTGGGTGCAAACCAATCTCATATTCTGACAAATATATTGATAGCCATGGTGTGCATGTTGTCCAAGGTAGAAAAAAATCACTGCAACCATGTCGATGCCCAATGAATAAACCAAGTATTAAGCCCCGCACATATATTAGAGCAAAGTTGGATCCTAGCTACATTAAGGTCATCAATTATTGATTGTTCACACGATACGGCCGTGGAAATGGCTCTGTAATGACAGACAGCGATGCCAGGACCTAATGATAATCTGGAATTCAGGCAAATCTGCAAAAATCTGCAAATGCTGCATTACCATTTTTTTTAGCTTTTGTTAATGGATTAAGAAGTAAAAAGGGATTTTTTATTGCTTCCATATAATCAGGGCCGTAAGGAGGTGAACATTTTAATAATTCTACACAAACCTTTTGCTCTCTTCGCCCATGGTGAATTAAATATTAAAATCTCTGTTGCTTCTTAAAAATTAATGCCGGCTTCGTCCAACTTCATGTACAATCTACATGGAGTATATTCGTCCCCGTAATATGCATTGACGATTATCACATTAACCAACGTTGGCATCAGTCATTGAAATAAACTGAAGTATCCCCTGGCCCCAGCGCCAATTGTTCCTATGAAACCGACTGCAATATTCAAGTGATAATCTGTCAAAAAATTAGGTTAATGTGTGGTGCAAAAGCACCTCTGCAAAGAGGTACTCGGTTAAGAAATTTTATTCAATAATACGTCAACAGGTTGCCTTACACCACTTTTACTGACTACTCTGCTACAAATAGTTTAGCCAAGCTATTTAAATTATCTTGGCTTGCTCGCTGTAATTTGGTCCGACGTCACTTGTCAAATAGACTTTTCTCACACCACGTATAAATTGCGTCAATTTGCGTCAGAGCGACGAAATACAGCCCTCAACAGCAGGACATTAAGTTATTCTCTAAATTTATGTAACACACTCTAGAAAAACTGATCGAAAAAACATTATTCTCTCACATACTGCGACTAAAATTCTTGAAAGTTAATGCGGCATGAAATGATGGAATAAACGAAGATAAATCTTGTACTTAAGGAATGTGAGTTTACATTGTGTTCAAGTAATTTTGCACTTCGTTTTAAACACTTCTTCGTGTTTTTACCGCCAGCCAGGCAAAAATAGTTATGCTTAAATTCCTTATGTAATGTTTCAAATCTGGGTGTCGGTAAAAAGACCGATGAGAAGAAACTGTGGGAGTGAATGCCGCGGCTGCGTCAATCGATATAAAAAGCAATGAAGTGAGTCTGACTTTTCGGCAGTTCTTATGCAATTATACTTGGGTTGATAATTTATACACATTTCTGTATCTTGTCTGTAAACTTTAAAAAATAATTTTAGTGTACACTTAATATATAAACGGTCAAGTGGTCATGACCAATAACCATTTGTCCGTGCATCTAATACTGTGCAGTCAAATTAATCACCAACAAAACTACCCTCTTGTTGCACATCAATAATATCGTTCCGGAGCGTCTGGATAAGATACAGTCTACCATTAGTCAATGGATAATGCCCACCATTAGAGAATCGATTTTTTATACATTCGTTAGATTAGGGTTCTTCTGCACTCAGAGTATACTTTCTACTTGTCTAGATATTGTATAGATTAATTAAATAGTCACTTACTTAAAATACACTGATCATAATTAGTATACCACAGTTCCATGATACACCCAGTCCAGTTTATAAATTTCATTAGTTTTCTATTTATAAATCGAATCACATTCACCTTCATATAAATTTGTTTGTCAGACTCTGCCGGTGGTGAAATCCTATAAATGTATTGAACAATCCACGATAACTCAGTATATACACAATTCTGACCACTCTAACTCCATTAACCTGACTTTTTCTGTGCAAGCTAAATCCAGACTCAGTGCGAATCACCAGCAAATTAGAAGAGAGAAGGCTACTTTTCCCAAGGGGTGGCTATGAGTTAAGCAACGCCCACCACGCAATACTAGGAACCTATAATAAGGCCGAATATATTATATTGTTTCCTCTGATACACGACTTACTTATCAATGACAGACAGTTGCATCAGAGTAAAAGCCATCTCGGTTCTGTAAATTGTGATGTATGTTTAATAAAGCCTATCATATAGACCACTTTGTAATGCTGCTTCAATCTTATCCATATACAGTCTACTTGGTAATTCCACTGTAACAGTCTGCGTCCTTTCGGCGTAACTATCTAAGACGGATTTTGCTTGTGGGAACACATCCATGTTACGAAAGAATCTCGAGCCACTGATGAAAATACTATTCGGGTTCACTATCTGGAATAAGACGCAGTGGTTCGGACGAGCGCTATTTAGTGTAAAATCAATAAGATTTTTGTAAGTACGCAATATTCCTAAAGGCGCCCATCTGGCACTTATTATAATTAGAATTTACTTATGTCATTGTCATTGCAAAAATGTGGAGATGGGCATGGTATGAGAACTTTTTACTACTTTTTCATCAAGGAATATGAGGAAACACTTTTAGCTATTAATTTCAAACCCAACTGTATCTTACATAATTTTCTTTTAAATTTAAGCCAAACTATTACTTCACATTTTAATGATATGTAATGCGTCATAATTTATGTAAAAAAGAAAAGACAATTTTGCTTCTTAACAAACTATTTGTGCAGTCTAAAAGCTATTGTATTTTTGAAATGTTAAAGGAAATAGCTTAATGATCAGAGCGTGAAGCTCAGATCAAGAGTTTGTTTTTCAACCGAGGTCATTGTGCAACTTGTCACAACACAATATATATTACTGTTTGGATTTTTTTTTGAAATAGGCTACAAAATATAGCCAATTTAATGCAGGTTACAAAATTATGTTAAACACGGTTATGCAAAAACGAACATCGCCCTAAAACTGCAATCGTCAGGACTACCGCGGTTATTCATGATCTTGGTAATCCGTATTAACAAAGCGTGTTGAATAGGATACTATACTTACCTTAAAATAATTCTATTCTTGACCAAGAAGCTGCAAATAACTGGGCGTTTCGCGCAAATAGCCATAGCTTGTGATGAATACAAGGGTTGTTCATTAGCGTCTTAAACTCTCTGAGCTATCCGATGGGAAAAGACAATGAATAAGCCAGTAATAAACAGCAGACCAGTCGCAATATTAAATAACAGACAAATTGCTTTGTGTGTAGTACTATATTAGCATCGATTTAAAACGGGTTATTAAAGAGAACCGTTTCGTTTTAAGTTTAAGCCGTACCTTTCAATTTGCTGTAGGAAAGTTATACATGTATGGAAAGGGGTAACAATAACCTGGCCAACCAAAATTCGTTTTAATATTAGTAAGATGTTGTATGTAATTTAGGTGTATTGTTATATCTGGGAACAAAAATAATTATGTATCCTAAATCTACGTGCGAATAGATGGTTAATTAAGTGCATCTAATCTATGAAAGGGTAAACAAAAAGGCGGAAGAAAGGCGAAATAAATGCAGTAAAATCACCATTAAAAAAAACAGAACAAGTAACGGTATGACAAAAGACGAACTAAGACATGAACAAACAAAGTAAAACAGTACGACGTACAGGTACAAAGACCATCAACCAATATTACAAATGTACAATTATATGCAAAAAGTACAGAGTGCACACACAGTGTCACTTGAGGACAAGTCGTACGGAGAGAATTAGTGGACTTATATACAGAGCAAAGGACCAAGTGGAGAAGAATGTGCGGCGAAATAAAAAAACGGACTAAGACACCAAAAAATAATACTCTATCCGCGTACGTATGAGTTGGTTCGGTAGAGGCAATACAAAATTACGTTGTTAAAGTCCTGAAAACACCGATCGGCCAGCAATCGGCGAGCATGGGAGTGCTGTCGCGCACCACTTCGTAATTGCTTTCAGCAACAATATAAAACACGAGCAGCGTAAACAGTTCGGTCATAAAAAAGCGCGCCAGCTCAAATAACGCTGCCGATAAAAGCGCCGTAAAAACTCAAGACACAAAAGATACGCGGCATAGTCTGTAATAAAAAAGGCTTTATAGCCCAGTTCCGTAAAACGCAGAGGCATCTGCTGAGTTTAAAAAGAAAATTGCGAAGGGCAATTATTGCACCAACCGTTAACCAAAGATTACGAGTGGTGTGATTAAAACACAAGAGACAGGAAAAGAAGAACTTGGTGGGAACTGATGTCAAACAAGAATTGGATTGTCATCTTCGTCGTTCTGTTCTTCCTCCAGCAAACCTACCGGTTGCCTCTTTCTCTTGCACAACAGGTCGTTGTAATAAATGATTTGAGTTAAAACCTGGAGCAATTTGGTTAAGGAAGTAAAACTTTATGCTCAGGCCCGGTGCTAAGAACCGCGGGGCCCAATTAGAAATGTGATGGCGGGGCCCCTACTCTTCATAGCAAAATTTATGGGTGTTTATATATCATAAAATACATACCAAAATACGACACATGCCCCGCTAGCGCGGGGCCCCTTTAAGGTACGAGGCCCAATTTGACCTAATCGGTCAAATCTAAAACCGGCCCTGTTTATGCTGCATTAGCGCAGTTTGTGAATATGGTTTTAACAATAATAAAGCATACGAAAAAGTGTAGTAAATTAGCTGTGATTCGATCTTACCAATAAACCGCACATGGAAACGGCTCTTCGAAAAACTGTGTATATGTGGTATTCTGATGATTGTTTTATAACGATTAAAATCTAACCAGCGTGCATAAGCACGAATAAAGTACACACCACAAAAGGATACAATAAAATCAAGTGTCAGTGTCCCCAATGATCCGATAAGCCATGGTAGATGAAATAGGAGGAATTCAGCCCAAGTGTGCCCAGGATCAGGATCTTGAAGTAGTATCTGTAACAACATTCGACAGATTAGTCTAATGGGTTAGTATGTCACCTTTCAAACGATAGGTTGCAGGTATGAAACTGGTCGCTAACTTGTTGGTTGTGTCCTTGGGCAAGGCACTTAACAGACATTGCCTGAACCCAGCGGATTAATGGGTGCAACTTAATTAAAGAAACATGTAAATCATACACAACACACTGCAATGCAATAGCTCGGGTAACCAGATGGTGGGCGTAAGGTGATCTGACGATTGCATGTGTGTTAAGCACATTGGTTTTTCCATTTATGGGGATAAATATGATTATCCTATCCTATCAGCACACTTTTACGGGATCCTAGATTTAACTAGATTGAGACAAAATGTATAGATTATATTAAAAAAGGTATACTTCCTAGAAAATATCAAGTTTTTTTGAAGTGAGCTCACAGATTTCTCTATGCAGTTAATTATTGTTACTGCCAAAGGTAACACGGCTACTTTTACAAGAAGCTTGAATAGACAGCATATAGTCAAATGCATAGAGAAATTAAAAATATTTTTTTATATTATGGAATTGTACAGAGGATTTTTAATGACACAGAAAGCAACACGTTAACAAGAAACAAAAAATGAACAGTTAATTACTTACAGATGATCCATACATGCTATTCCCAGCCACTGCGAGCATAAACATCAACCAAGAGACTCCCTCTGTGCGGCCTCTTTCAATCTAAATAGAACAAAACTGTTAGCAATATACAAATTTACCAAGGGATGCCATACAAACCCACAGTATTAACTAAAGTCTGTTAACCACGTTTGAACCACCACTTATTTTAAATCCCTGTTAAGTCGGAGTGTATGCTATATTTTTCTGGGTGCAGAAACGATTGGGTTCCCTTTCTACCTCATTAACCTTGGTATAGTTTTCTACAAAGTGTATAACATTGTTTCTGCAAGCAGAAACTAATGGGTTTATGAGTTACCAATCCAAACGTACCATCTATGTTTTATGAATAAAGTATTCAAGTAATAAATTGAATATTATAACGAATTTTCCGTGGAGCGGTTTGAAGGGTTCTTTTTTATATGCATAATAAGATTGTATTTATGCTTGGTTAGTCTATTCTATTTTAGGAAATTGCCCGGGGTACACTGGGTAATTTAAATTCTAGTTCGATTTTTATTTAATTTTTGTTGTTGTAATTCTCTAAAGGAAGTAAAAATTAACTCTTTCACTCCCGGCCAAATGCATTAATTTAAACATGCTGTCCCGCAGTGTTTTTTACAATTTTTGGTCATTTTCAAATTAGCACAGTTTTTCTCAAATATATGCTATGATTTAATATTTAGTATGGTTGGAAAGATAATTTATCCCTCTTTTAAACAAACCGCACACCTAGAATCTACCTCCAATAAAGAATATATTATGTAAACTTTAGTGAACACCACTTTTTATGTAAAGAAAATTCTGCTCGACTTTGAAAATTTTGAGGTGCACTGACAAACGAAATACTCACTAATTATTGGTATGCCCAAATGATATGAAAATTGGAATGTAGATTGTCTAATAGTTTTTGTACTCAGGAAAATTTGAACTGTATTTGTATCTTCAGTAGTTTTTTTACTATTCCTAATTGAAATTTTCCTTTATTCTAACTATATTATGAAAAATTGAACCAAAACGCATTGAAGTTTTTAGTTTTGTAGAACTAAAATAGTAAAAAGTATAAATAAGAACAGTGAAGGAAGTGTAAAAAGGGCATACAAAAGCAAACAAACACAAATACTATATCCAATATTCTTCAAAGCAGGGCACACCGAACTAGCTAGTCTCGCCGCCTTTTTCTTTATCGTGCGCTCAGCAGGCCCAGCTGGATTCATGCTTTGGTGAACACGAAGCATAAACGCCTGCTGCGAAAACGTCACCAACGCTCTCCTTTTTTTCTCAACGGCACGAAATTCACAGAGAATGTAAAGATAGACTTGCTTGACAAAAAGAGCTTCTCCGCAAGTTAACGCGACTCCTATTTGGCTGAGTTAGTCACTTGTAAATTCGTGTAAAATCGATAGAAATAAGAGGCGAAGCCTTGAAAAAGAAAGGCTATCACTCCTCGCATTTTTAATATTTCTCCACGAAAATTACAGAGAATAAAATATAGGGTTTCCTTGATCGAATGAGCCATAGCTGAGGTCTCTACCATTACGCATTGCGGAGAAATCGTTTTTTAGATTTGCATCCATTTATGTACAGGCGGGATACCATGTTTTCCCACCAACTCGACATATATGGCGAGTTGGGACGGAAAGAGTTAAAAAAATCCTTTCTATTCCGGAAATATTAGCTAAAAATTTCAACCTGATTCGATAACGCGTTCTACCTAATGAACTGTTGACCGTACATGCCACAAAAATGAAATCAAAATGTATCAAATTCTACTGTACTAGAGTGTCAACCATCACTGTTTGTAAATCACAATTTTACTGTGCCCTATATGTTTATTCAAGCAGGACCTATAACCACAATTAGTATTTTTATACAATGTATTTTATACAGCGTACATTGTTTTTTTAAAAGCAGAAACAGATCAGTCTTAGAGGTAGGCTACCAAACTAAATTTGTTTTACGTGTTCAAGTAAAAAGGTACATGCTTGTCACTGTCAGCTTCATACATATCCACACCTAGTAACATTTCAATTTTACATCTTTCCTGTCTAAACGTGGTTTGAAAAACTATGCTTATCGGCTATTTTTAATTTTTATGACCATGTGGAATTTTGTAGTGCCGTGCAGTATTTTTTGTGCTATTTTGGGCAGCTAACATTCTTAAATTTTTCAACCAGATTGTCTGGCTCCTTTCTGTCTACACTCCCGAAATATCTTTCAACAAAAGTATTGGCTACAAATAAAAAAAAGCAGACATTCTATATTTAATTCTCAGGTCTTTCGAGAATTTTCCTGTAATAGATGCCACATTGACCGCTGCACATATCATTTACATTAGGTAACCTAATGAGTTTCAATTCGGTTAAAGTTTAACCGTTAAACTATATTTTTGTGGGTTTTAAGTAGATGGATAACAAATTTAAATGAAGTTTCATTTTTGGGGATTCCCAGAAATTGTTTAAAGATAAGCATGGAGATCTTACATTACTTTGTTCATCTTAAAATTCGCTTTTGACTTGACTCATGTTGGTTAAGGCGGTTCAGATATTTCATAATCATACATGTGCCCACATTCAATTTATAGTGGACGGGAGTTTTTAGGAAAAAAACTGGGTAATTTTACTGCTCTGTTGTGTCCAAATACTCTTTAATTGTTACTTTTAATTTAAGTATATCATCTTCTTCAGTTTACAATTATCGTCTATTTGACGATATTGGTGCTAAAATAATAAACGATTATTTCAACTTGTAAAAGTATTTTCTTTTGTTTAAACAGGTCAATTTTAAGTGGTATGGTGTAAAAAATTTTTTTTCTGAAAAATTCGGATATTGCTTTTAAACCACTCCAGTAAAATTCCCCAGGCTCATTACCCTTGTTAAACTGTCATAGTTTTTGCCAAGCTAAATCATGTTGTCTAACAATGATTAAAGCTTTAATATGATTTGATAACCTGTTCAAGTAGATGTTGAAGGGACCGGAGATGTATGTTAAATGTTTTACGAAAACTCTTTATGTCATTGTAATGTAATAATAAAGTGGAATTTTGGGTAGAATTATTCCTTTATTTGACTTAATACCCCCAATATAACAGGAGTTTTAAATTTATGAAATGTAAAAGTGTAGCAGCATTAAATGACATCAATGTCTTAGGTGTAACTTATTACTATGCTTGTGTAATAAAATACTAAGGGGTTTTTAAAAGACATTACTGTTTACCGCTTTTAAGAAAGCAAAAACATTTTATGTATGACCTTTTGACTAATTAAAAAACATCATTACATGACATCACATCGACACCAGTGACACATCATGTTAGATTACAATACACATCATTACGTAACATACAGATTAACTAACGCCTTCCACTGATTTAATTTCCTTCAGTCATGCTTTTGAAGGTGATTGCTTGATAAGTAGGAAGTCTAGAAACCTATACTTAATGATACAACACTTACATTTTTTAATATCTGAGGCAGTCTGGATCCAAGATAAAACACAGAAGAAATACAGCCAATCGCATATCCTGTTATTGTTTTCACCGACTGCAAACACAAATAAACAAATTACATTATTTATTAAAAAGACAGCATTTCTGAATAAAGCTTTATAATTTTGAATAAAAATGGACTTCATCTCAAAAACAATAATGTGTCATTTTGTAAAAAAAACAGACAAGGTTGTTTTGTTTGAAAACACATAATTTTATAAGCATTTTTAATCATAAGTGAGTAACTTAATGATTATATTTACCCTAAATAGTGAGTTAAATATATGCAATGGCTTATCTTTAGTGCATGCTGTATATATAGTAAGTGAATTACATGTTTATTGTTAATAAGTTAAGGATCAATAAGTGCTTACTTTCTATTTAAAGATAAAGGGTTAAAGGGCATATAATAAAAGTACTAGCCAAGCACTTTTACGAGATGATATAACATGGCTGCAAGACTTACCCAAGAAATAAAAGCAGGGTCTTTTTTAACAGCCAGCAGTGTTCTACCCAATCTATGTTCACTTATATAAACATTTTGTGGGTTGTTGTTCCAGAAACTAAATGGAATAAAAACTGCCAAACACAAGCAACACAAAACGCGCCGATTTTGGTTAAAAGGCGATGACATCACATCATGTATAATTCCTCTCTGATCTGCAATTGTTGTGTTATTAATGTTCTTAAATCGCCGCTACTGTTTACCCTATAAGACATGATGTACAGGAAATATATGCAACAACAAAAACTCACTGGCTTGCATCCTGCGATGTTTTATGTAATAATAGCTAAACTGGAAAATCATAACTAGGTCCATTCCAACATAGTAAATTGCAGTGTAAAGTTGTATTGGAAATTGGTTGGTTAGAACACACCCAATCTGCAAGGAAAACAAATCAAAATAAGGATGGATGTGTCATTGGTTTTCTGGTAAAAAAATGTGCCTATATATCATTTAGCTATACAAAAACAATGTGTTGCTTTTGGTAAACACAGTTATGATACTTTTTTAACCTTTCCATTGACTATATTATTTTTTTACTTTTTCCATCAACCAGTTTAACTATTTAAAATTTGGTGTTATCAGAACCAATAAAAGGGAAATAAATCAACATCACAACCAAAGCTAAAAACTGGATAATCAATTAAAAATGATAGACTTACCATGTTGCTGCAGTCCCCAAAAAGCCATAGCAAAAGAAACCAGAAAGATAAAGCCTCATCCACCTTCCCTCTCTTGAAATTTTCATACAATTGACTAAAAATTGAATTTGTTGTGTGAAATTTATAAATACGAAACCAATAATTGATCAGAATGTAGTTTTATTGTTAGTATTTTATTTTTTAAAACATATTTGAAACAAGACTAAATTGGGCAACACTAAAAGGAGGGAAAGCGGGAAGGAGGGAAACAGCACAGTAAAGTTAGGAAAACGAATTTAAACCCTGTCCTAAACACTAATCTTAACCCCAGAACTAACCCTAACTCCAACCCGAGGTTTAAAACTGACTCTCATGTCTTTATCTTCATTTTAGTGTGCAGTTTCCCTAAATTTTTTGTAGGAGTTCGTATACTTACGGAAGTGAAGCACAAATCCAGCACAGAATAGAAACAAGACCAATTATGAAACCAATTTCTTCTTTTAAATTATAGATGCATTCATTGAAAACTTCAAACACCCAGAAAATTGGATCGGGCTTAAGGCAAGTGGTATTGGTTGCATTGCTTTGGTTGATCGATAAACTAGACAGATACTGCTCTTGCAGTAAATATTTAAAAGGAATTATAGGAAACATTTTCCTAAAATTAGCCTCCCCAGAAACTGTAATAAAAGTAACTTTTATTAACAAGAAGTATAGATGCTACACAAATAAAGCAGCCTTTAAATAAACTTGCTTAAAGACAAATCAATGCTTTATTATGCTTAGCAACCTTATCTCTGTAGAACAGTGTAAAGATAGCTAACCAATACCCATTCAATAAAATCGTCTTTCATTAATAATAGCAGCGCAAAATGGCCACACAAATAACATTTAAATTCTATCTTCTCTGCTTTTACTTCGAAAGTTTCCAGTTGCGAACATCCCTTACGCGTTCAATTTTCTTTGTTTGGCTTATTTTCTTTTGAATAATGTTTTCCTTGCCAGCTGTTTATCGCTTGACTGATTTTAAACAATGCAAAATTTGTACATTCATAGATATACATTAATGTAGTTTTAGTTTTCGTTCTTCTTTTACGATGTTAAAAAAATACATCATTCGGCATTTTAATTAAGATGCAGAAAATAAGGTAATAAATGCGGTCGTTAAAATCACGTCACTGCAAAATTAAAATGTGACTAATTAACCTGAACGTATAAACCCTAAGGAGGACGTTTTTTTGCTGCCAAGAGGAAAAGCTTTTCTGTTTGGTTGCGACATAGAATCCATAGAGGCTATAGCACGTGTTTGTAAGGTTATTTATAAAACGATATTGTCACATGACAACCTATGTTTGTTTTAGCTTGGTCCTGACGCCTGAAACAATCTACTTTAGAACTGCTCAGCCGTGACATTTGGGATAGATGGAATTTCACGGTCAATTATCAGATTATCTCATGCCATCGTCAAGTTTTTAAAACATAATGTAATGTATAATATATTGTATAGAGTGGAGACGTTGATACTCTTGTGTGAAAGTACAACTCTTATATTCTGTCATTTACTGATTGGAGTGTTCAAATTTCAGTTGTTGAAATACATATCTTCGCCAAATAAGGAAATGTTTTTATGCTAGAAATACGCCGAATGGAAACAATTTTTGTCGGTAAAATGCACTATCGCCATTGTATTTAGTGTATTAGGTTACCTTTATAATAAGAACGTAATCTTGCAGTTTGCAGTAGTGTTTTAAGAACGAAAAAGTATATACGAGATAAAGTTGGGTTTACTGTAAGGTGTCGTGTAGTTGCATATATGACATACTATAGGACTGGTGATTAAATAAAAACCAACCTCCGTAGGCTATTAGTGCTCTATAGTTGACTGTGGAAGAATTTATAAGCTTGCCCGGTCACACTGAAAACCCGATAACTAAACCACACAGATCGTTTTTTTGTCCGGCCGGTAAAGTTTAAACGCCATAAGATCGATCGTCTCGATGCCAGGGTGTGAAATTGAAACCAGCAGCTATACAAGGTTGCGTTCATGGGCAAGTAATTTAAAGGCTATCCGTACGAATCCAGTGAATACAAATATTGAAACTATTATAATTACGAAGTGTACAAATCAACGAATTTGTTTTATTTTTTGTTTACCTATATTTAATTATGCATAATAAACGAAGAAATGACGAAACGACAGGCGATAAAGCACGTCGATTTTAAATTAAACAAAGGTCTGAAGTATGAACATATACCGCAATAGCTGCGGTGATCCGACGGTTGTCACGAGGTAATATAACGACTATATAGTCCCACTTGTATGATTTCGCCCACTTTGACATTTGGAGGATAAAACATTAATATCCCCAAATGTTAAGTCCTACCTTTCGCCCACTTTTGGGTTACCTGAGTTATTTCCACGAAGTTCGGTCGATTTCCGGTTTGTGCCTTGCGCAAGGACACACGGCCGTCTTGCCAACTGCTGTTTCTACCCCACCAATTTCACCCCACTAATAAACTGGATTCAGGCGACGTTAGCTAACCGGAAACTCAACAGTCGAGCCATCTGGTGGGTTTTATTTTAGCCACAGGTTGAGAATCTTCGCCTGTCTGCTGCAGACCACCGTTGCGCTAACCGATTGAGCTTACATACGTGACTAAAGATAATCTGACGAAACAAATTGCCGTTGCGCTGGCTCGCTAATTTTGAATTGGCCAAATCGTGCTGGCAAGCGTATGTTTAGTGCAATATAAATAAAAACATCTGTCTCAATGGATGCTATCGCCTGGCATGAAATACCATGTATACGAACTTGAAAACTATATTTAGTTATGTTGTAGCAGGTGAATTTGGTCGGAAAATACAAACCTAGTTAAAATTCTGTTTATCATTTGATAAATTATGCAATTTTATTTATTGTCTCTACGTATGGTATATGTGTTGTATTTGGAAGGGTACTGTAAAGAAAAAAATACCATAAAAAATAAATTTAATGACGTCATATAGTTTCCAAATCCTACACGGCAAACTCGGGTTAAAGCCTTTAGTTAATTATTTTCCTATTTTGTTCTAAAATTGTTGTTTTTTGGAATTTACACATTAATTGCATTGTTGACATTTAATTTTCTGCAATGACGTGGGTGGAAGCGCTACCAACAATTGGTGTAACTTTGGTACTTGGCCATGGTCTAATTTTGATGGCATATTTTGTTCAACGTAGAAATTATCGAGGAGCATTGGATAATAGAGTAAGTTGTATTTAAATTACATTACTTAGTTGTTAGAAATTATCTTCGTTCATGACATCCTTCTCATGACCTCAGATCTGTGAAGTCGTAAAACAAAAACAACTATTTTGACCTAATAGTGTGGGGGTTTGTGCGTTGCATTTTTGCAGAAGGGTTGCAGGTTTGCAATTGATAGCTTATTAATTGGTTTTGTCCTTTGGCAAGGTGTTTATCAGACATTGACTGAACCCAGTGGAATATTGGGTTCGAAGGAAAGTCTTAATCATACACAACAAACTAAATTGGATGTGGGGTAACCCGACAGTGGAAACGAGGTAATCTGACGATTGGCCGTATGTTAACACGTCTCGCGTTTTCACATTCATGGAAATGAACATAAAGATCCTAACTAATTGAAATGATTGTCTAGCGTAATCGGACACTTTGAACTTAAATAGCCAAATTAAATAAACATACCCATTAACATAACAATACGGTACGTTGTTTGTAATGGCCTTATAATAACAGTAAAACCACTGGTGCAGATATTGGTTTGCAAATCAAGGCCAAATTTTTAATTTCATAGGTATAAATTTACCCTTTTTGCTGTTATTCAGTGTTAATACTTAATTTAAAAAATAGGTACTTAATTACTTATAAAGTATTTAAGTCAGCATGAAAAATACCAAAAAATACTGTTAAAAATAATTTAAAAGATAAAATATTTGACTAAAAAAGGAACCTGAGTGGTAAAGATTTTAAATGTAATTTACCAAAAAGTGAAGAAATAAACAATACTGCCACAGAAAAATAAAACCAATAATTGGTGTTTTGCTGATAAAATACCACAACTTTTTCTTAACATGGTTCTTTTTTCACCTTACAAAAAAGAAGATTCATACTTAATCAAAAAAACTGGTAGAAAAACACATGTTGCTTTTAAAATAAATTAAGGTGCCTGCAAACATCTAATTGTTTTTATGCAGACACCCAAGACTTTCGCTGTATCTAATTGTACTAAATATAAAACATCATTCTGGAACAATCCTTTTATACATGTACGATGAAAATGCATTTTAACCATTAATAAAAATACATTTAAATAGTAAATTTCACTTAGATAATCTTTTCTAAATGACTCGGTTTTATTTAGGTTCCTTACTCGTACAAAGGTGATAACTCCAATATGGCGTCTCGATTAAAGGAAAGAGACGACCGTTTAGGACTTTTCCCAGCAAAAGTAAGTGGACAGTTATTTACTGCAGTCTAAAGTATTACCTAGGATCAAATGTTCTTGCCTTAACTGTAACGCATTTTCTAAAATGTTTACAAAGCAAGTTTTATGTAAAAAAAGGGTTCTATTTAATTAATATTACTTTCTAACCTCTCTTTTATAGAAATTGTTAAAACAGAATACACCTGTATTGTATTAATATATAAAGATAAATATAATTCTATAAATAATATCATAAAACTTTACTAAAATGTAATGATCAAACTGTTTTAGCAGTTAAGCTGTATATTATACATCATTTATTTAATTTATACAACAATAATAAATGTAGCTGTCTGTGTACATAAATTTCAATCCCCACTGCTGTCCAATAAACTTTAGGGTATATCCAGACAACACAATTTATTGCAATACCTTGATTAAATTCAAGTGGGGTTGCAAATCAGGTATATAACTGAACTTAACTTCCAATAGCCTACAATTAGGTCCAGGTAAGAAACATTCTAAATGTTCTTATTCCAGGCAGTTTGGGTTCACCCATTATGGAGACCAAAAAGCTTTCCTGAAGGAGCCAAGTTTTAAATACAATTTGATACTGTACTTTCTTGATTATATTAATAAAGATTATCACTCAATGATAAGTTTTGATTTTACATTAATTTAATCATAGTTCTTGTGCTTTTTTTTAACTTTTATGAAGAAATGGACAGGGTGCATCTAAACATCCAAAGTTGTTCAGGAATATGTGTTGCTCTGAATACTTTGCTTTCGATTAACCACAAGGTGTATTTGAGCATAGTCAAATTAACAGTTGAAGTTTAGACCTTTGCAATTGTTTTGAATAAAGTAAACAATATTTGGAAAGTATGGTGAAAAACTTTTGTTATAATGGGATCTCACACATACGTATGCTCATAACATTAAAATTATGTAGCCTAGCGAAGTACAAACCGAACTCACCATTCTGTACACTGTAAAGGAAATGATAAGGGCGGTACGCTTGAACAAGAGCGTCAGCATGCATCCGAAAAGGTTGCAGGCTTAAAACTATGTCCCACCAATTAGCTCCGTGGGTTGGTGCGTCGCCTTTCAGCCGAAGTGTTAAAGGTTTGACACTGGTCGCTAGAGAGTCAATTTTGTCCTGGAGGCACTTAACAGACATTTACAGTAACTAGTGAAATAATGGGTTCTACCAAATTAAAGAAACGTCCGAATAACACAGTGCAATAGCTCTGGTAACCCGACAATGGGTCGAGGTGATCTGAAGATTGCCCGTGTGTTAACGCCTCTTGCGTTTCCAGTTTCAGGGATAAACATAAATATAATTTCTTATCCTATCCGCTGGTCGCTGTCTTTACTTAAACATGTACATCACATTGCAATAGCTCCAGTTACACGGCGACGGACACGAGGTAATCTGACGATTGCTAATGTGTGCGTTATATCATTCACCGATATTAGGGCTGCTGAATTATTGTTATTATGTTTGTTATATGCAGTAGGTATATGACGCATAGAGCTCGCACGATAACCCGGGTAAATTTTGCCCAGCTATCTGGTGTCATTTTTGCACAAAAAGTGTCATTTTGGTAATACTACGTAAAATACATTTACGCAATAACACTTAACATAACCTATACAATTATAAACGACGATTTTCGGTTAATAATGCGCAAAAATGACGCTTTCATTCGTGTCATCATTGCGGGAATGTTGTCGTATCCGGTTTATTGCTTAAAACCGTTAAACGCTAACACAAAAACAGTTCTGTGTTGCAGTCGTACTTAGTGTAAAGTCTGCTTCTCGGTGCAACAACTATGTCGAATACGAAAAATACTGTGAATTTCGAAGACAATACTGACGCTCCCAGTGATCTCCTGAGTATACGACCCAGTGATATCCGTTTCACCCGAAGGTACATTGCCCTGGACTTTAGGGACGGCACTTTGATCCATGATGCCATTGATGCGATCGTAAAGGGGAAGCTTCCAGTCGACACCTTTCAACCAATCAAGGTTTTTCGTTTAGATGGCGAGTGGTATACTTGGTACAACCAAAAATTGTACGCACTTCGGGTATTGGAAGGTCTTAAAATTGTCGAAAACGCCATGGCAGAAGAAGTATACAAGTACAGTAGTGGATATAAAGCCTTTACGTCCATAAACAAAGGTTTAACGGTCGAATCACGATATTCTGCTGTTTTAGACCACGGGTAGGTATAAGTTATATATAATACTGTCCGGCCGGTTAGTCTTGCGGGTAAGTGCGACGCCTTTCAATCGAAAGATTGCAGGTGCGAAACTGGTCGCTAGCTAATCGGTTGTGTCCTTTGGCAAGGCACTTTACGGACATTGCCTGAACTCAGCGGATTAATGGGTTCTTCCGAATTGAAGGAACGTGTCTATCATATACAACACACTGCAATAGCTTCGGCAACCCGACGGTCGGCGCGAGGTGATCTAACGATTGCCCGTGTGTTAACCCCCTTGGTTTTCCCATTCACAAGGATAAACATGAATATTCTATCCTATACAAACCATTTTTCTTGTTGCAAAATCAAGATGCACTCTTGGCCTTAATACAAGTGCTGAAAAAGCCTGAAATACATGTTTTTTATAAAGGCCGTTCACAACCACCGAAACTTCGTCAAAACCAAGCAAGAGTCCATCTGATGCTTCAGGTGAGTTAACCAAATGTGCGAATAAAGAACCAACAGGCGGAGATTCAACAGAGGCCAAGCGGAGTTCGGACGCTTCAACACAAACTGAACCAACTACCGACAGGTGACGAGACACAGGATTTGTGTGATTAATTAGTGTTTTTTTGTCCCTAAAACATACAAATTTGTTGATTTTTATTTTATTTACCACATAAATATAAAGCCAACGCGTAACTTTCTTTAGAAGAAGCACACGTACGTTCTTGGTTGTATATGATGTTCTGAAATTTTTAAACACTTGCCACACGCAAATTTGCAATGTGTGGCTAAAATATTTCAATATTACATTCATTCTCATGTCTAATTCAACACTCAAATTTAAACGATTCATAATTTATCCGTTAGTTCACCTGATGATACCGAAGATGAAGGCGGTTCCAGCGCTTCAGAACTTGTATCAACGGGCAGTGCAACAGAAAAGGCAACCACTCGGATAACCGAATTGGCCGACAAAATACTTGACAACGAATCCACTATTTCTATACATATTGTTCTGTTTTGTTTTATTTTGCTACTACCTGCTTTTATAAGTTTTTATTTTTACGGAACTTAAGTAGCAAGGTTTAATATAATAGCGTATACTCGGGACAAGCAGGCCTATTACCTGGAAAATTATGCAGCTAAAATAAACATGTAAATATTTTTAATTTATATTGGTTATATGGCTTAACACAAAGAGAAGAAGGCTATTTAATTTTGTCCTAGGAATTACGGTGAGAAAGTTGAAGTGGTAGTCCGCCAGTCGAACGTTTAACAACTTGCAGAATTGTCTCAATTTATAGGCACAAGTGGTGATTTATTTATTATTTAACTCGTTGTTTCCACACTGGCTTTTTTAAGAAGTCACACGATTTTACTAATGCAGTAATTAATCAACTAACCACCAAGTGATATCTGTTAAGGAATACTCTCCGAAACACAATAAGATACCATTTAATAGCGAGTTATAACGGTGGTAAGGATAGAATAGGAATTTCATGTTTTATTTTCATGTTTCAAAAAAACGTAGTATAGAGTGGCATAGAAAAAATCGCAAATTTACCTTGCGACCGTGGTCGCTTTACCGGAGCTATTGTAATGTATTGGATATGCTTAAATGTTTCTTTAGTAACAGTAGAATATATTAATTTGCTAGATCCAGGCCATGTTCGCTAAACGCGTTGTCTAGGGAAACAACCCTCCAGTTAGCGACTGGTTTCAAAACAACAAAAAACATTTTTTAAATCTCATCATTTTTTACAACATAAATTTAATGTATTGTACCCGTGAAACTAAAATTTTCTCGTTTCCTTCATAAACAAATCGTAAAAATATTTTCTCCCTACCCCTAGTGGTATGATTTCTATAGCAATATCACCTATTCGACATGGTAGCCATGACTACGTAACAACGAATGGAAGCTGAATCAATCCTCGCTATTACACATAGGCTATCGTATGTCGCACATCGCTTAATTGATTTTTGATGATTGGATAAGTGGCGGTACAGATCATTTCAAAACTATGGCATTACCGTATTTACCTGGAAACTCGTTCAACAAAAGCGTAAGTAAATAACCTTTATTATAAAAAGAATACAATTCAGAAAAATAGCTCTGAGTAGAGTAGACTATAATTATATTTGGTTAGCTAATGCTATTTTGTAGTCTTAATTAACTTTAGGGATATGTAAAATGTAAATAGCTAAATGCCTACCAGTCACCTTTAGAAACAAACTTGAATATACACATTAATAGCTTGGAAAAGAAAAGTTCCACAAGTCTCATCACTTCGACTATTGCAACGATGTGTCCATGTTGGTTGGTGAGCAAAGACCAGGTATAGGAGGTGAACTTCTTCTTGGACAAAAGAAAAGATCCAAACATAGTGTGTTTCCCAAAGGAGAAGGCAGCAACGCCCCAGCGTGGGTCTCATTTGATAGACAGGTGTGTAAGTAGAGTATTGGTGTACTTATTTATATGTTTTATTTAGATATTGTTATTTGTCCAATCTTAGTGAATTTACTGTAGTAAAAAACATCCAATCAATGGCAAATGCCAGTGGTGAAATCGCTAACTAGCAGGCATGATTGTATTATAACCATGTTTAATTTGTAACAACTACATACTAGATTTGCCAAACGGCATTTATGTTTTTCATAAATTTTAAATTTGTTGCTCCACTAAAAATCACATTAAAATTATTTTGAGGCTCTGTTAATATAGTAGAGTTGAAAGTTGTTTTATATTACAGTAATTATCATTGTATATAGTTGTTTATATAATCAGCATTTGGAAAAACTCTTACTTTAGGTGCTGTGCTTCCAAGCATACTTTCAAGAGGCAGTCCATGAAAAGCGTGAGGAACAATACAGGATTCGTGGATGCAAGATCTACTTCTACTTGGAAGATGATTCAATTCAAGTGATTGAACCGCAGGTAAACAATTGAATACAATCAACCTTGCCTTTTTAATCTCATTC